>JABUQX010018300.1:0-56889 GCA_015478945.1 Trachelipus rathkii
GTTATGTTATAATTCTTTTATCTGCTAGATTTTGCGTTTGACCGATGTGTGAATGACATATTTCATTTTTTGTTAATTCGATGAGGCATAAGAGTAATCTTTGAGATTATACTATGGTCTGAATAAAATAGTTATTATTAAAATATTTATGTTCTTTTAAATAATTTTGTATTGTAAACAAGCTAAGAAAAATTAGTAACTGACTTTTGTTATAGCCCATCTAGGGATATTTTAGTGTTTTACAGCCATCTAGCTTTATTTTAGTAGCATTTATCTCAACTTTATACTAGGTATAATGTTAGTGTAGTTGTTAGAGTGTATATTTATATTTGTTAATTCTGAATATTTTATATACTTTAGTATATATATACTACTATGATATATAATTATGCTTTGGGTTGCTATATATATATAGTAATTTTGATTTAAAACTAATGAACACTCTAAGTATATTCGTGAGGGTTTATATTGATATATATAATTATTAATATTTTTGTTGATATCAATGCAAATTTACTTAATAGTTATTAATATTTCTATTACTCAATCTTATCGCGCTGTGGTGCTACTAGTTTCTTGGGAGAAGCGGTAGACTTTGGGGTTAGTAATGGAGTTAATGATATGATCTAGACTGTTTATACATCTCTTAGAACTAATTATATATATAGCACTTGTTAATAACTGCTAGACTGATTCTGAGATTGATTCAAAATGTTCATTACTCAGGATAATTAGAAACTTAGGACCTTATATATTATTACTTTGTAATGAAAAAAAAACAAAACAAATAACAATAATACTAATAATAAAACTTAATATAATATAATAGTATATAATATTAATAACTTATAATAATTTTAAATATATTAATATAATAATATTAATGAAACTTATTATATAATATAATATTATTATTAAATATATATATTGATAATAATTTAAGTAATTATAATATAAGTTTAATATAAATATAAAATTAATTAATAATCGTATGAATAGATGTAAAGTAGGTAATAAATAATAGTAACTTATATATAATATTTAATAGATATAATTATATAATTAAATGATAATATATAATATAGATATTATATATATTAATATATATAAAGTAAATATTGAAATATTAATTAATTAATGAAATTGAATATAGTAATATTGTATATATAAATGAATAATCAATAAATTTTTATCTGTTTATTATATTATATTTAGTTATTTGTAGTATTTTGTGTCTATTGTTAATTACTAATGTATATGTAGTATGTATTATTATTGAGTAGTGTATATATATATTATCTTATATTAGCTATTATATATATATATTATATAATTATTATATAGTTATGAAATATAGTAATATACCATAGTATAATATTTCTATAATATATATATTATATATATATATATATATATATATATTGATATGTATATTTAGTAACTTATATTAGCTCATAGGTAGCTAGATTATATGAGTATGCTATATAGGTCTATTTTATATATATAGCCTGCCGGCTTGAGTATATTGATAGTAGTATACCGTGGGGGTTAGGGGGGGGGTACATAGGGGTGTGATGTAGTTATAGAAGTACTCGTGAGGTGAGATTTATATATAGTGATATATATGATATAGTGACTATATATTACGTGTTGCCTATATCTCTTATTATATTACGTGAGTATTTATGCGGGTGTAGGTATTATCTATATAGTATATATACTATATATTAGTAGTGTGAGGGTGCTGATTCTTATATAGTATTTTGGGGTTTAGTACTTGGGCGGGGTGTATTATTATATATAATATATATATAGTATGTTATTAGTAGTAGTATATATTACTAATATTAGTATTATCGATGGGTCCTCTAGTATTCGAATTATTTATATATATATATAGTATATATATATATATACTAAATATAATATATATATAAGTATATTATATATAATTAGGGGTGTACCTACTTATTCCTAGTATATATATATTATGTATTATTTGTATTATATGGTAGGTTATACTATATTTAGTATTATATATTAGCGGTTCGAGCGGTTACGTATATTATTAATTATATATGATTATATAATATATATAGTTATGTATGTGTAGTGTATATTGGTTATTAGCTAGCAGGACTCGCTCGGTCGCCGAAAAGTGTATATTTGTATTCGGTGGAGTGCTTTTTTTCATTCTTACTCAGCACGCCAGTTATAGTTAGCTGGGGGTTCGGCCTCGATGTGTGACTTGGTGTTATGGATGTTTATGGGGCTAGTAGGTGTATGATATTCGTATTTATGATGTTGTAGTAGTTAGTGAGTTCTTAGGTGATATCGGTGGTTTATTGATGAGTGAGTGTATTTTTGGTTGCTATTTTTCAGGCTGGTGCTTTTGAGTAGGGTATACCTTTGTGTAGTTGTTAGGTATATAGTGTTTATTTGTATTTTTTTGATATATGTAATGTGTAGGTAGGGTACACTTATTTTACTTTATTTGTTCTTTGTGTTTTGTGTGTTGTGTTGAGAGGTGGCCGTATTGTTGTTTCACAAAAGAGTAGATGGTTAGCATTGATGACCCGTAAATGCTATTACGCGATTAATTTTGTGTCCGAGAGAGAGAATTATAATTTATATGCATTCTTTTTAATCAAATTATTTTAATAAGAAAGTTATGCTAGGATGGCGTGTTTGAGCGCTTTGAAGCTTTGTTAAATTTGGGAGAGAGAACTTTGTTGAAGGCTGATCACGCTCGGTTTCTTTCGTTGTGGAGTGTCGAGCATGATATCTTTTGGTAAGTTTGAGGATCATCTTGAGGTGGGTTAGTGTGTGGTAAGTTGATATGGTGAGGTTCGGTAGGTGTTGTAGTTGCCTGCGTATTGTGGTGAGTGATTGGTATTAGAGTGTGAGGTGGGTGGGTCAGTTCTCAGGGGAGTGCGGAAGAGCTATTGTGCTAAGTGGGTCGGGAAAGTCATTGTCTTGCGCAGGCCATGGGGTATTTTGCTAAATATAGGTTTTTTTTAGATTCTTATGTCAGCTTTTTTTTAAATATAGGAAAAATAATAACAGCTTTCTGCTTCGGACGTTGTCATCGGCATGGTAAATATTAAAGCACTTTTAATAGTGTATCGACACTTCACTAAATTAAGATTGGCTTTCCAAAGCTTGTATGTTTCTCTGGTAATGGATAATTCAAATTAGAGAGCTTTATGGAATCCAGACGGTAGAAACGAAATTTCTCTGCTTCGTAGTGACTATTATATGTTTAAAGTATTGATAGTGTGTCTTTTGTTTTTTAAGTTTGTTTAGCTGTCGGAATGAAGTTAGAGTACACTCTTTACAGGCTTGTGTTTTCATCGTTACTATTTTTTCTGTCGAGGGAAAGGATGAGAAATCAAGCTGAGTTTTAAGGAGCATTTCGGTTTGCAGAAATATACGTGGAGAACAATTACGATGTTCCTGAGAATGTAAATCTTATTTCGTTTTTGTTATTTTCGTGTCCGTACGAGATGAAATTTAGATAAAGAATAATAAGTATATGATAAAATGTTTATATATTGAAATAAGGATAATTAAAGCATATGTGAATTTTCCGCTGATTCATAATATATATAAGTTTAGATTGATTGGTTTTGATTCTTGTTGTTGATCTTAGGTGCTGCTGTTCTAAAGTTACATGATGTAGCATTTAGGACATCTCGGTGGTTCGGGGCCGGATGTTGTCATAGTAGTGTGATTTCATTGTGTATATTATGGTATAGGGTACTATATATAGGTATATATTTGTATATATGAGTTATAGTATTTAGTATTTAGTATATATATATATATTAGGTTGATTGTTATATTATATATATATATATATATTATATATATATATATATATATATAGTAGGCTATATATATTATATATACTATATGGTATATAATATATATATATGTTGATGAGTCGAGAACGATAATTAATTTCCACTAAGTAAAGTACGTACTCAACATCACATCTCTATTCACAATATTATAGCCTTATTCATTTTTATTATTATTCTCGCTGATCTGTCTAGAATTTCCGGGTGGGTATGTGAGGTGGATTATAAAACCTCAGTCTACATATTGGCCTCCTTTATATACAATTTTTCAAAATAAATTATTTCAATAATACACTTTCTATATTATTAATAATTATTAAATTAAAATATACAACCGTCATTGAAAATGACCGCCTTGTCAAGCCGGCGTGCGGTCGGAGACTAAGCAGAATTAAAAAAATATTTTTTAAATCCGACGCGAATTCTTTGTTATATCTCCGTCTCATTTTTCAAACGTGCAGGTCTGAAACATACCTTGCAACTGACGTTTTTAATATACAGATAATGTTAAATACATTTAAACCATTCTCAAAATATATCGTTCATTAGACGTATGATATTTCGTTTTAAAAAGTTGCATTATTATAGCAACGCGGATAGTCGTGGCTTAAAACTAAAAATTAATATATATCATCTATATATATATTATATATATAATTATATATAATATATATATAATATGATATACGTAATAAGATATATATACTATATATTTACTATATATATATATTATATATATATATATATATACTATATAAGTATATACAGTATATTTGTATATATATATATATATATATATATATATATGATATATCACTTTGGGTAAATTTATATCGTTGATGATGTGTTGGGTGAGGGATATATATTATTATGGGGATATAGTTCATAATCTACTATATTATTATATATATAGATATAATCTAAGGTAAGGGAGTTTGTGATGTTTTTTGTAAATTTTGTTGTTTGGGCGTTTGACTGAAGATAGGGATTATGAATAATTGCAATAAGTTTGGATGTTCGGTTGTGATTTATATTGGAAATAAAAGGTCGTTGGGTGCGGTGGGTTCAATTTAGAAGTGGTCTGTGTGTGCAGGGGCAAAACATCGCCAACGAAGAGAAACAGGAAAGCGCGACATCTGGATTATAGTATATTATATGTATATATTTATATGTATCATATTTATGTGTTAGTATCTAGTACTTGGTGATAGTTATTATAGTCTTAGATATAGGGGTATATATTGGGTTCCGTGTTTAGTAGTATAGGGGTTATATATTGTATTTGTATTGAGGTATGTGTGTAGTAGTTTTATGGGTTGGTGGTTGGGTTTTTTTTATTTTATGTTTGTGATGATGGTTGGTTTTGTGTTTATTGTAGTTTGGTGTGTTTCTAGTTATTATAATATATCGTGTATTATATTGAGTATTTTATCATCTGTTATTTTTTTATTATTACTTAGATAGCTGATCATTTGATAGTGCGTGGGTGTATAGTGTATAGTGGGTGTGTGTGTTTGTGTTTGTGTGTTTTTGTGTGTGTGTGGTGTGTGTGGTGTGTGTGTGTGTGGTGTGTTGGTGTGTGTGTGTGTGTGTAGTGTGTGTGTGTGTGTGTGTGTGTTGTTGTGTGTGTGGGTGTGGTGTGGTGTGTTGTGTGTGTGTGTTGTGTGTGTGTCTGGTGTGTGTGTGTGTTGTGTTGTGTTGTGTTGTTGTTGTGCTGTGTGTGGTGTGTGTGTGTGTGTTTGGTAGTTGTGTGTGTTGTGTGTGTGTGTGGTGTGTGTGTGTGTGTGTTGTTGTGTGTGTGTGTGTGTTGTGTGTGTGTGTGGTGTGTGTGTGTGGTGTGGTGTGTGGTGTGTGTTGTGTGTGTGGTGTGTGAATGTGTGTGTGGTGTGTGGTGTGTTGTGTGTGTGTGTGTAGTGCTGTGTGTACTGTGTGTGTGCTGTGTGTGTGTGTGGTGTGCTGTGTGGTGTGTGTGTGTGTGTGTGTGTGTGTGTGTGTGTGTGTGTGTGTGTGTGTGTGTGTGTGTGTGTGTGTGTGTGTTTGTGTGTGTGTGTTGGTGTTGTTGGTGTGGTTGTTGTGCTGATGTTGTTGTGTGTTTTGTGTGTTTGTAGTTGGGGCTCGGTGTTGGTGTTGTGATGTGTGTGTGGATGTTGTGTGTGATAGTAGTGTGTGGGTGTGGGTGTGTATATGCTTGTGTGGTGTGTGTGCTCATAACCATTATCTGTGACTGATGTAGCCGAAGGTTGTTCGGATCGAATTTTTTTTCTATAAGGTTGGTTCAATTGTCTATGCCAAATTTTTTTTTCCCCTGACAACTTATCGGAATGGCGATAAGAACTTAAAGGTACTATCTGACTTTAGTAGTCGGTCTGTTTTGGTTATTTGGAGATAGAGCTAATAGGAATGACCTTTGGGACTATCGCAATGATGTGTGCGTCTAATTGGAATTGAATAAGCTAAATAGATTATCTGAATGGGTTTGACCGATATAGATATATATTAATTCACTTATTTACTCATTTCTTTGGACTGAAAATTTGCGTTTTTACGTGCGAAAGTCTTATCAATTCAAAGCCAATATTACTGATAGATATTTTTAATTTATATCGTTAGGCTGGTATTAGGTTTGTTATTTGGGATAGTTAGTATATTTATATATTATATATATATATCTTATATTTCCTATATTGAAATCAAGAACATATACGTAGTTAAGTAGCTATATATAGTCTATAAATAACAGTATTTATTGTGGACTATGTCATGGTTAGCATTTTTGTCCATATTTTTATATATATATGATAATATATTATTTATGGGTGTATATATATCTATATTAGTATATATATATATAGCAAATGTAATTAAGTAGTAGTAGTTTCATTATGCTGTGATAAGTGGATAGGTTGGTGTATTATTGTCTTTCTCTTTATGTCTATCTTTTTCATGTATATAATCCTTCTTATATGACTATAATTTATAAATAGGCGCGTAAAAGAATTTTTTTTTCTTTCAAATTAAGCTAGAAAAGAAGATCATAAATTTATTTATCCTATCTTATAGATCGAGACATTTTCATGCAATCACTATTTACTTAATGTTTTTTGGGGATTAGCTTCTATGATTGTATTTCTATATACTATGGGAAAAAAGAGATAATAACAAAATATATTTTCTTCAATTACACTACACACGAGCGTTAATATCAGTGTATATGGGATTGTGTTAAAAAATTTTATTGCTTCATTGTGACTCATCAAACACAGATATATATATAAATTAATATTATATATCTTCATTTAAGAATGTTTAACAAAACTAAATAAATACATTTAGAGACTCATATCTATAAAGAGCATACAAGCAAAACTCATAACAACTATGTTGTTAGGAAAGGTACAGTGGGAATGCTATAGAAAGGGAAATGGTTCCTGCATATTGGTATCTTAAGTGGCGACAAGTTTCATGTCTTCTAATACTTCATTTTCCTAAAAAAATAAAAAATAAATTAAAACTCTAAACAATTGGATATCGCTTTCTCTAAATTTTAGTGATAGATGTTGATATGTATTAGTGTTTCGTTTTATTAGTTATTATTTTTTTGTATTGGTTTATGTTAATTGATGTTTGCTGGTTTTATTTATTTTTGTTGGTGGCTGGTGTCGGTTTGAGTGAGGTGAGGTAGTGATCTTAGAGTGTTAGTAGTTAGTGTGTGGTGTACTATGATGGATTAATGACGTGTAGTGGTTTGAAGTACTATTATACTTGTTTAGTTGGGGGCGTTAGTGGTGTGTTGGTTAGTAGTGAGTGGTATTATGATTGGTGTAGTGTTATGTTATAGAGTTCATTAGGTGTATAGTTATTAGTGTGTATGTTATGTTGGTGCTGTTAGGTAGGTTGTTGTATATATGTGTTGGTGAGGGGTAGTGTGAGGGGTGGTGTTAGTTGATTGTGTGTAGGGATGTAGTGTTATATTTGAGTTATAGGTCATGTTGAGTATGTTCGTGGGCTTGTTTGTTGTGGTGGTTTGTGCTTTTGTGTGTTGGTGAGTGTGTGGCGGTGGTTTGTGTGTGTATTATTAGGTGGCATTGGATGTTTTGAGGTATGATGTAGATTGGAGCTGTATTAGCGGTATATATATTATGATCATATATATTACTGATTTTGTAGTTATATATTCGTGTAGGTTAGGATGATATAGTATAGCTATATATATTATATATTCCGGAATTTAAAGATTTGAAATATATTTTAAACAAGGCGACCAAAAAGTTGAACTAAAGTAGTTGTTTTTTTCATTTCAACAAATTCGAACACAAATGTGTTGTTTCCATGTAAAAATACACGGTGTTCTGCGGCAGGCCTTATTCATATGAAATGAATTTATATAACAGATCCTTTGTTTGGTTTTCGAGAGTGAGCCTTACCAACGAAAGGCATGTGCCGTTCCTCAAGACGGACGAGTTCAAGGCAAGACAACCACTCTCCTAAAGAGCTCGTGACGCTCTCGCAAAGAAAAAACCATAGCTATCAAGTTTAAGCTAAACCTAAATTTTGGCTAAACCAAGCCTTCTGTTGTGTGAACTAATCACCTGCCAAACTTAAATCACTAGAATATTGAATCCATTGTTATGATAAAACCAGAGGTGGCGAAGAATTGACCAGGACTCTGTGGTCATCCAAGGAGTAACAAATCATACCTCGGCGTTACCTATTGATCTATATATGGTCTGGACTTGCGTTACAGGTAGGAACTTTGCGTCATGATCTGGCAAGTATTCAAGAATATTACAGAGTGATAGGAGGAGTTGTGAGATCCATTCAACTCTCGCAATATAATAGAATACCTATAAATCTATCAAGAGTTGAGTAATTCAGTTAGTACGAGGGGCATAACCAGACACAAATATCAAAAACATAATATACATAAGTTCCGCTACATCATATATATAAAATTAAACAACTCTCCAGTGTTAACTGGGTTCTTTAGAGATGAAATTTACTGACAAACAAGTAAGATACTTTTTGTACTTGTGGTTGCGTTGAAATATAATGAATAACTATTTTTTTTCAGCTGGCTCTGTGTATTAATTACATATTGTAATGTACGAGTATCTTAATGCCGCTAATTATTCATAACAGGGAGCTTATCACCACAATCTCAATACTATCTTAATCACTAAACACGCACAACCACACTATTCGAGCGAGCAAATACGAATTTTCTCTCCAATACTTTATCTACCATTATTTTCACCCTATCATCACACTCACACGAACTACACATATATATGGTTCTATGCACTCAAACTAACGAAGATCTTAATATTCTATATATATAATGACACTTGGAGTAAATATCAAATGTCTAAAGCTCTTTTTCTATATAAAAAAATATATCAAATTTCTTTACTGTGGGAAGAGTGCCGTCATGAAATCTAGACCATAGACCAAAGAATAGTGGGATTACTCACAACGATATATTATATGCATATGGTGATCTATTAACACCACACTTGAACATTATACGGATATATGTTATTTTATATCAGCATTATCTTTGTATATGTTCTTGTTTTCTCTCTACTTCTTGTAATCACAAAGGCCTACATAGTCTTTCTCGCGCATGACCTTTTTCTATAAGGTGAGATTCACGAAGTTACGTGTACTAACTTAAATTGTGATGTTGCTGCGCAGATTATCTCTTTCAGTTTGATATGAGCAGTCGATGTTAATATATGATCTATTTCGTAGACACGGCAAATTACCATGAGACTTCGAGAGTAGCCGAAATATTCTCTCACAATATCAGCGTACTGGTAATATCACAATTCAGTTTCCCTACTGACTCTACCCACTTGTTCACATCTCCTGCTATTAGAGATACTGTTTTACCCTATCTCATTGTGCTCACTTTATAAATATGTCTTCTTCGTAATGAGCACAATCTCCACAATACGTAACATCCAATGATTATCTAAATTAAATATAATTGGATCTAGACATGCTCAAATTAACACTATGTAGTTGCATGAATCCAGTAATATAAAACAGTGCATACACAAGTAGACAACAATAACAGACAGGTAAACAATTCAACAAAACGATTAAAAATAATATTTATAAAATAAAAGTGAAAAGATTTTTTCTCGACACGCACAATTCTCATAAAACTAGCCGTGTTTTAAATCAAATAACGATGCTTGCCGTTATAACCTCGTGTCGACTCGTGAAAATTTCCGATGATAAATACATAATGTACTTGCAAGCCTTATTTTGAACGATTTTTAACCTGTTGCTGTTGTGAATTAATTGACGTTATAGATTTTATGATTTTTAATTAATGAACGTCTCAGGTTTCAAGATTTACTGATTTCGATTTGAGCATTTTGTACATAAAAAATCGTAAAAAAAAATATCTGGTTAATTATATGAGTTGCTTCTCTAACGATATTCCACTTAATCCAAATCAAATTTAATCCTAAGTCATATTCATACTTAAATACCTATATCCTGCTATTTACATTGACTATATTTGTCCTTACACGCTATTTGCGGATGAGCTAGACTAAGGGAAATTTTTTACACTAGTCTGTGTCGACTTATCGTTTGGTCTGCTCGATCCATTCTCTCCTTGGTCAAATGGCGAATTGGGCTAAAGTCCTCTTTCTGAAATCCATTTCATCTATCTTAATATCGCTATCTCATTAAATAAAAACAAGTTAAACAGCCGATTGTTATATATTTGTATTTATTTTTATAAAGTTTCAGTATTATTCAAACTTATTATTTAGCGGATTCATAGTACTTGGCACATAAGTTTTTAAATAGTTATATTACTAATTAAATTTATTTATTTATAAATTTTTTCATTTTATAACAATAGTTTTTGTTTCTATTCTTCATAATTATTATATAAGTATATTGATTATATACTTTTTTATAAAATAAATATTATTATTTTTATAATATGTATATTGTTATTAATTTAAAATTATATTTTCTTAGTATTATATTATTAGTAGATATAATTATTATATTATAGTTTTATTATATTATAATTAATTTATTATTATTTATTTATTTATTATTATAGTATTAAATTAAAAGAATACGACTTTATATATTTTAATAATGCCAGTATTTATATATTATTTATTATATTATATATTATTATATATATATTTATTATTATTTTTATTAATATATTAATATAATTTATAATATTATATATATTAATATTTTAATTATCCAGTATTTTTTATTATATTGAATTAAATAGTTATTTATCTAAATATAATTATTTTTTAATATTTATAAATATATTAATTATTATTATTATTATTATATTATATTATTATTATTATTAATTATTATTTTTAATTTGTTATTATTGTTTGTCTTATTATTAAAGTGGTGTTTATTAACCGTCTTATTTACTGAAGGATTTAAAATTATGTCTTCTTAGTTATGTCATTTTCCTATGAGGAATGAGATTGAGTCATCTAGTGAATCGTATAGTATTAAAGTTTTGATGATGTATATTAGATGCTATGTGCCTTTTCCATTTATATAATATATATTATAACTATATATAATATATATATATATATATATTATAATATATATAATATATATATAACTATATATATATATTATATATATATATATATATTATTATTATTATATAATACTATTATTATATATATATATATATATTATATATATATATAATAGGTATTGTTAGAAACCGTATAGATTTTTTTTTAAAAAAAAAACACGTTTATTTTTAATGCCTTCAAAGACAAAACTTTTGCGAATATTTTTCCAATCCTGTTTACAGATAGATCTGGTTAATTTATGGTAGATTTTTATGTCTAGGAGTAACAGCAGGAACGCGTCTCTCCGGTCGATAGTACGCCCCTCTTTAATAGAGCGTCAAATAAATCACCATATATTGTTAAGCGTGGAATAACCCAATCTGCGTGTAGTAACTTTGAGTCACTTGCGCCATCTACCATACAGGCTACCGATATTTAAATTTAATTATTCGTGAATGAAGTTTAGGTTTATCTTTAGCGACTCACCATCTGTTCTGATACCACATAGGATCAGGTTAGTAAGGCGTTGGCTCAGGTATATTTGGCTCCGACTGATGGGTGGTATTTGTATTTGAACTATTTCATTAATAAATACTATTGCTTTTAAATATATCTTCCCTATTTTATAGTATTAGATTGTCTTAGTTAATTTTATTACAAAGAACTAAATCAATTCGGCGGATGTTACGAGTTATGTATAATTCTAATTCTCATTTGGCCGTTGTCCTTAAAATATCTCTAGGGTGATCGTTCGCAATACAATAATGGTAGGGGTAGTGGGGATATCGGAAATTTTTTAAAATATAGATTTTATTATTACCGGGGTGTTGTTACGGAAATATGGAATTATCAGGCGTTAGACTTTCTTGGGCATGTCAAGTCAAACATTTAAATAATCAAGGTTGTTTTGCTCATCCTTATAACTTTTATGAATTCTTAGTTGGAAGAATTTAAGATTTTCTTTCTCTGACTCTTAAAAGTTTATAAAATTTCTAAATCTATATTTAATTCATTCCCTCATACACCCACGGGGGTACAATTGATTGAAAAGTATTGTGCTTGACACTCATAATAGCCAGCAGTAAGAGATCAGACCTACGCTAGCGATTAAAAAATCCTACACGACCTATTAACTTCGTCAAACCTCTTCAAGTAGGCTATTTAACCATGTCGAAAATCCCTATAACCCGCTTCAACATGATCTTGTGGCGGGGGCCTCACGTATATGCGTGTAGCTGATCAGGGTAACTATAGTGTTTCATAGCGCCTTGGCTCCAGGTGGGCAAGCAACATAACCTCAACTAACCATACCATAGACACGTTATACATAACTTTTTATTTCTCAACTATTTGCACCCTTTATTTTGCTACTGCTCTCAAACTTCAGTTTTTTGTCCTTGCGCTGACTAGGATCATATCTGTTTGTGGGCGAATCCTGAAGATAGTTTTCTGATGTTGAACTTGTGGTTAAAAGTCTAAAGGTTCTCGACGTTTCTTAGTGTGCGTGTGTTGCTCAAAAGCAGCAGCGGGGTTTGTATAAGAAACTAGATGGCATCAACGAGCTCAGGTGATGACGTTAGATTGAGCAAGCAGAGCTCTGCGGGTTTAAAGCGCTTACATAGAACTGAAGAGTTGGCATCAGTTATCATGCTGAGTTTAAATTTTAGGCTATACTGCTCGGCAAAATATATAGTGTTAACAGAAACTATTGTGTATAAGCAGAAGCAAAAGGTTCTGAATGAAATGACTTATCGAGATTAGGTGGCTTCTGTTGCGATCTGATACATCTTTACTCGTGTATTTAAAAGAGCATCTTTGTTCCTACAAGTGAGAGCCTGTAGGAGTATTCTTGGATGAGAGCTGATTTGTCATTTTAATTCCTCTTCTCCCTCGCATGCCCCTAGCTTGGTCATGAAGTGTTTGGGAACTTTAAGGTATGAGTAATACTGCTAAAATCTCTCAATGGCCTAGGTTTATATACAAGCAGGCACTAACACGACAACTACGGTGATACAGGGTTTCCGATACTCTAGTACTATATGATGGATTATCTTAAGACGTGTTAGTTCGACTAAGGAAGACGAAGATAAGGTGCACAGATACACATTTGATTCAAAAATCGAGGAGATGAAACTTTTTTTACGGCAAAGTTTCTGTTGCGTATAAAACGCCATAACATCTTCAAACTAATGTAAATTAGCCAGACACTAATGTCTCGTCCTCTTGTGACTTAGGCTGGCTTTTGATGGTTTGAACATTTGGTACCACACGACATCAAGATGACTATTTACACGGTTTTGCAGTATACATGCAGGGAGCTGTTATGATCCTCTCCCCCACCATTGATGCATTAGCTTTGTATTGAGTAATTCGACCGGCTTCGCATGTGACGAACACAACCAGTAAAATGTCTTACCTTGGATGCTACAGAATTTCAAAGTAAGTGTTACTGATCGGAAAGGGAATGTTGGTTTGGCAGTCAGTGCGCAAAAACGCAAGATATGTCACAGATAAATTACTCACCGGACGTGACCTAGGCTGGGTTAAACATTTCAATAGGGGTATCGGCTTATTGGTAGCATGGGCTCAGTAGGATGGCACCCACCTACTCGCAATGCACTACCTCACTAGCCTCCTTCGTTAGAGAAAATCCTGAGTCTTCCTTTCGAATGTGCCGAAAGCGCCCTTACTTTTAGGTGCTGGAAATTTCTTCTAGCCTCGCGCGACGTGGCTCGCACTTTTAGAGGAGGTATGAAGTGCGAGAAATTCCTCGACTTGCCGTAATATCGTTGTCTTTAATCACTTATCTCAACTCCTTTTGGACCTCATTTCTCCTTATTTTCTTCACTGCACTGCTGTATAATCACGGCGCTGCTAATAACTCCAATCTGTCGACACAATTTGAGATGTGTGTATTCAAAGTAAAGATAAATTAATACTAAGATTACATATAAAAAATACATTTATACTTCTTAACCATACACAGAAGGAAATTTTAAACTAATTGGCACAAATATTTATTACATCCTGTTGCAAATACTAGGAAAACAACAATATAAGAAGAATATTAATATAATATTATTCGTTTAATGACTTATACACATATTATACAGACTATATATGGGCTTATAAGATTAACTAAATTACATTATAGTATTATATTAAGTGAATAAATGGTAACAAGTTCACTACTTAACTTAATAAATATACAGTAGTACTATGTTTATACCTTCAAATATTAAACTATAATCTCTTTTGTACTTGTACTTCCTTCGTTTCGTTAATATAAACAACTAATAATTAAATCACTCAAAATAACTTAGTAGTATTTATATTTACTTGTCACCTATGTAAACTAGGATTCAAAATATATAGCTTTTTAATATATTCCCTTATAAATTATAATATTGCCTACAGTATACCTTATTAGTTATGATCTATATATCGCCCTTTAATATGAGTATAAGGGTACTATTTATACTTATTGATCTCCTTTGGTGCAATCTTCGGTACTCTACGCTTACCGTTATCTAGAAATATCAAATATCCTATCGTTCTCTCTGGATAATTTCCATGAAATCAAATCACGTGTTATGGAAAAATTAATGCTCCTCACGTTTAATTGCATCAAGACTTCAATACTTGACATTGTATCATATGTCAAAATCAATTGCCGTTCGAGTTTATACCCATAGAAAAATTGGGAAATAATTACAGCACTCGATATTTTTCGAGATAACATATTATAAAAGTCTCGAGCGGCTCTTTAAAAGCTTATTTCGAGTGAGCATGTTGTTTGATATAGAGTGATACTATACAGCTAAGCGGCTTTGTGGATAACACTAAAAAAAACTCAAATAAAAAGGTCGATAGTTTTTATCATGTTTTATTGTGATAGTTGCTAACATCGCCATATAGCCGCCAGGTACTAATATGCCTTGGAAATGATGGTCAATTGAGGTAACTAGCTTGCTACGAAATGGAAGAGTATTCGAGTTTCAATATACGCTGGTTGTACGAAATATTGAAGTGCTGGCACATAAGGTTTGATTTCATATATCTTCGTACCTGTGGGTTCTTGATGAGTAGCAACTAAACATCTCTAGCAAATGAATCATGATGTCTATAATATACTCCTATCTATCAGGCATCACTATAGCTTAATTTTAGTAGATACATTGACGGTTGCTGTGTATTACTTCCATCACAAGCTACAAATTTTATGCACATCTCTTTGTTTGAGCGTAGCCTTACTCATAGAGCTTTTCAGATGACGTTTAATATCTTTGGGTCGGTAGTACTAAATGTCATGATTTGTCCCTATATGCTTATCTATGCAACAATGTTATTATATGAATGTTTCCTAAGCGCTGCTCTAGTGGTCTTTTGTTGAAGATGGACCAGCTTGATGGTTCGCAACCACTTATTTGGTTGCTCTTTTCTTCTTACTAAATCCTCCCCAAGCCTGAGATGAAAATTGACTTTCTTTGCGCACGCATATACGCTTTTGAGCTTGGTAGTAATCGAACGTGCTCTGCGACGCAGTAAAACAGTCCTGTTTGAGTGAGATGAATTCTCACTGTTTAAGCTTGCTCCCCTATGCTATATACACCCACTCCCCTGGATTTGTTTCTGTCGTAAGTAAAATCGAAGGTTTGATTTTCTCAGTATTACAGCTAAGCTCTGCCCGCGAGATGACTAAAATCGTTATGGTACAGTCTTTAATACGCTGGTACATGCGAATGGACGTTTTCCTTGTGTGTGGAATAAAATATTCTGATGTGCTTACATAGTGTGGATGAGATTCTAGGAGTAAATAACCCTTTGATTCCTTTCACTGGGGTATCTTGTAGCGTTGTGCAGAGAGTGGGTCATAATTCGCTCTTTGTATTCATCTAATCTCTTTGTCACTCCCGAGTAAACTTCTCTCTATTATTAATACCTCATCTCAATCTTTTTCTGCTCACGTAATCAGCTTGACTAATATTTTCACTACACGACTTCAACAATAAATGATTGAACACTAAAGTGGTACGTTAGTGAGATCAGAATGAATATAAAGATTGTTAGTCTATACTCGCAGAGCTTTAACAGATTCTGAGTATTTTACATCAATTACTTCGAAATATAGTTTGCACTTTCCTGTGATGGGGATGGTGTGTGGCAGAACGATTGTCCAACTATGCCGTACGTCCTGAAGTACATATAGCCAAGGATGAAGGTGCAAAAACTTGTTTGCATATGTGCATTTATATATTGCATGGCATTACATTGTTGCTCTAAACGGAAGCTTTAAACAGATTCAGACTAACTTTTCCTGCAAATGGTGAAGGTTGGAAAATATCCAACAGCTTGTTGCTTATATGCTTAATTACTCACTATTTTCCATTCGGGCTACCAGAAATGTAGTATATCCACAGCTAAATGTTTTGCTGACATTATCTTTATGCGATTGCGTACTGTATATGCTGTTGTAAAATGGTAAGTTGCTATGTACTGTTTACATCGTAAATGCTTCGACTCCTAGCAGCTTCGATTAACTTCTAACATCAAACGTTGATTGCTTTGATACACAGACTTCAGTAAACAAGCAGCACATTTGTGAAGTTGAAGAACATGGGGCAAGCTTGTTGCCTAATCTGCAGGAAACTGGGGGAAAGACTTGGTCTGTCTTGCATATGTTGCATATGTGCATTTAAAGCTGCATTAGGTTGTTGTTCTAACGGAGCTTTAACAGATCCAGTAACTTCTTGCATATGGGAAGGTTGAGAAGATGCAGCAGCTTGTTGCGTATATGCAGGATGAGGTGCAAAAACTTGTTGCATATGTGTATTTAAAGTTGCATTAGGTGGCTTTTGTTCTAACGGAGCTTTAACAGATTCAGTAATATGTTGCACATGTGAAGGTTGAGAAGATGCAACAGTTTGTTGCGTATATGCAGGATGAGGTGCAAAAACTTGTTGCATATGTGAAGGTTGAGAAGATGCAACAGCTTGTTGCGTATATGCAGGATGAGATGCAATAACTTGTTGCATATGTGCATTTAAAGCTGCATGTGCATTTAAAGCTTTAACAGATTCAGTAACATGTTGCACATGTGAAGGTTGAGAAGATGCAACAGTTTGTTGCATATATGCGGGATGAGGTGCAAAAACTTGTTGCATATGTGAAGGTTGAGATGCAACAGCTTGTTGCGTATATGCAGGATGAGGTGCAAAAACTTGTTGCATATGTGCATTTAAAGCTGCATGTGCATTTAAAGCTTTAACAGATTCAGTAACATGTTGCACATGTGAAGGTTGAGAAGATGCAACAGTTTGTTGCATATATGCGGGATGAGGTGCAAAAACTTGTTGCATATGTGAAGGTTGAGATGCAACAGCTTGTTGCGTATATGCAGGATGAGGTGCAAAAACTTGTTGCATATGTGCATTTAAAGCTGCATGTGCATTTAAAGCTTTAACAGATTCAGTAACATGTTGCACATGTGAAGGTTGAGAAGATGCAACAGTTTGTTGCATATATGCGGGATGAGGTGCAAAAACTTGTTGCATATGTGAAGGTTGAGATGTAACAGCTTTTTGAATATATGCAGGATGAGATGCAATAACTTGTTGCATATGTGCATTTAAAGCTGGATTAGCTTGCTGTACTAACGGAGCTTTAACAGATTCAGTAACTTCTTGCACATGTGAAGGTTGAGAAGATGCCACAACTTGTTGCGTATATGCAGGATGATATTTAAAAACTGGTTTCACATGTTCATTTAAAGCTGAATTAGTTTGCTTTTCTAATGGAGCTTTAACATATTCAGTAATTTGTTGCACATGTGAAGGTTGAGATGTAACCGTTTCAAAAGTGATATAGTCCATCATCCTAGGGAGATTGCTTTTGTGCTTGTGTCTTGATTGTCTCCTCCTTATCCTATCGATTTCACTCTCCAACTATGAAAAACTGAAATAAATACAAAAAATTGAAATATTAGAAGAAACTATAGTATTAGTTTACTATTGGTAGTAGTATATGAAGTATAATATTATATTTATAGGTATTACTATATATATGATAGTATATTAGGTATATAGCGTATTATCTTGATGTTATATGATATATTTATTTGATATTGTCAGTTGGGCGTTTAATCCATGAAGGTGATAGGTGGGCGGCCGCACACCTAGAAAGGAGCTAAGTTAAGCTTTTTTTAGAATTACACTTTATGATATAAGGGTTCATGAAGAAAATTGATTATTGTAGCACAATGCTGATTTGCAGATAGAGAAGATTAAAATTAATCGCGTTCTAACCTTTGCCGATTCGCTTATTGTCTACAGTCCGGTGATCAGATAAGGAAGCGTTTGGTGTTTTATGTGCGCTAAAAAAATTTTGAAAATCTCTATTCGTCCATTGCGTCTATTGTTATTTCGTCACGCTCGCTGCTCTCGTTAGCATTTTTCTCTATTCTTCAAATACGTGAGAGAATTGTGGGCTGAAGATGGACTTAGCGGACATGGGATGTTATGTGCGGCAGTTGAGATTATATATTAGTATTATATATACGTATATATTAGTATAATATTAGTTATACTAATAATAATATATATATTTAGTTATATATAGTTATGATATAGAAAACATTCACTATATAGTTATCTTAATAAAAAACATTATTAAAAGAATGATATATAATTATTCCTATGATTATTTATATATATATATATATAGTAGTATGCATAGAGCGCAACTCCCTCAAATCAGGAAACACCACTGATATATATAGTATATATATAGTATATATCGTTATAATATATATATATACTAGTATATATATATCTATAGGTAGTATATATTTAGTATATTATATAATACTATATATTAATGTAATTATATATTATATATTCTATATATATATATATATTGCTATATATATATATATGAATATATATAAATTAATATAAAAGATATATATAGTATTATTATATATAGTTATATAGTATGATAGAGTTGACCTGGTTGTTGCGCACCGCTGCCCCTCCTACCGAGAACCTACGAGAAGCGGGTGACCCTTAAAAATTCTGCCACCATTTATAGCCAGGCCCAGATATCTTTAAAGCAAAAATTCTGAAGTTTTGTCTAAAAGTAGCAAAAATTGTGGTAATCTATTAAGATGCTCTTTTTATCGTAGTTTGCTTGGGATGGGTATCTTTGGCAGTGTGGGGAGGGAGGGAGCGTTGTGAATTTTGAATTCGGTTTTCCTGAAGGGAAGGATAATGCCCAGAGCAGAGACATGACAGAATTACTCGTATTTGGCGGCGGGCCAGGGTTTGTTCTATATGGTATATTCCGAGTGGACGTGTTTAGAGTACCCAGCAAAAAATTCCTATAGGATCCCATTCATTCTTATCTTAAGATAGGGATGGATGGGGTCCTTTAGGAATTTTTTGCTGGGTATGGTGTTATTTGGATATGTGGCAACCGTTCTGTGAGTTCACTGGGTATGAATAAGTTTGATAATGGTGTCTAGTGGTGTGTGGGGAGGGGAAGGGGAATTGTGTTGCATATGTTATAGCAGTTTAATGTTGGTGTGATTTTTTTTCTTTCTAGGTGCAGGTGGCTGTTGTAATGTTTGGGACAGGGGTGGTATTTTTGTTTCAGTTAGAAGGTGGTGGATTGGAGTGAAGGAAAAGCAACCAGTTATTTTCCTAATGGCTTTGTTCAATACAGTTTCTAATTTCTAAATATTGGATTGAGATATTGTGTGGGAGATATTGTTTAAGTAGGTACGGAGGTATCGTCTATAACTCTATATATTATTGAGATGGTCTCTATGTTGGTCAAAGCTCGTTCCTGTTAATGATCTGAGCGATTTTAAATTGTGTATGGCCCTAGATGTAATATTGTTGATGTGGGAGGTAAATGTCATGTGTGTTTCAAAGGTCAATCCTAAGATATTGGGTTATTTATTTTGTGGGAGTCTATTGTTTGACAGAAATACTGCTGGGTGAATGTTTGAATCTCTTCTATCTGGAGTTAATAAAGCGATGAAAGATTTTTGGGGAGATGCAGACATTCTGTTTGCTGTCAGCCATTATGCTAGCTACTTTATATAATGTATGCTGTATTAATAGAAAGTTTTTGAGCAGTGATTGTTAGATTATCTGCGAAACTAATTTTATTGAAGGGGATGTTGGGATTTTGGTAAGATCCGTGCATAGATAATGTTGAAGAGCAGTGGCGGGCTCTAGACTTTGCGGGCCCTGGGCGGTAATGGCAGCCCAGGCTTTGCGGGGTCCTGGGCGGTGTTTTCGTAGTAAACATACACAAGTATATAAGTATTAAAATCTTTAAAGATATATAATATTATATATATATATATATATATATATATATATATATATATATATATATATATATAATATATATATATATATATATATATAATATATATATAATTGCACAGTACATTTTTATGGGGGGGGGATAAATCTGTTAGCCTCTGCATGAGCGCTAGGCCCTTATAGGTGCGGGCCCCAGGGCGATTGCCCAGGTCGCCTGCCCTGGAGCCGCACTGTTGAAGAGTGTTTTGTGAAAAGGATAGCTTCCTTGGGAGAATTCCCATTATACCCCATTTTTTATGCCCCCCAAGGGGGGGGGAAGTAAAAATTCTGTGTAGAGAGCCGATGAATGAATAATAAGTAGGATATAGAATCCTCTAAGACGCGATGCAAAGGTTCTAGAAAAGGACTATTGATATGTCTGGGGCGATGGTACTAAAGAGAATTTATTTAAGAAGTAGAAGTAGTTATCCACCTATATTAGAATTTCTCTTATTGAGTTTAAGCGAGGTTGTATGATAGATGTAATATAGCTATTATTACTCAATAGTATTTGTCATTGATGACGAATATATCCGATAATATCAAGAGAAGTTGTGTACACTAATTTAATAATAAATGCTACGGAGGAACTTGAGCTGAGAAAAAATAAATAACCTCAGATAATCTCTAAGATATTCAGAACTGAGAGAGAAGTATGACGAGATAAAGATAGTGATGGGAGGAGAGATAGGAGAATTAAAGATAATATAACCTTAGCGAGGAAGTGCGATGTAGTTATAGGTGTAAAGAGGAGTATTAGGTAAAAAATGTAGTAGAATCGAGATAGTGATTCTTGTGAAAGAATCTAGGAACTCAACTGCTTATGTGGAACCTTGAAAAAGTTTAGAGATAATATAGAGATGATTCTGTCACTGGGACAAGATTTGAGAATTAGCGACAAAACATCTCCAATTCATATAGTCATTCGCTAATCAGGAGAGTGTAGATATATTTCTATTTTAACACTCTGCCATGCCTTCGGGCATCTTGGTCGGAGTCTCGCGAAAGACATATCATGATATTGACGTGGTGCAAGCGAGATCACTACTCACAAAATTTAATAGCTCCTACCACGTAGTTAAATGAATTAAATATGCCTCAGTCCAACAAAATAAATCACCAAGAATTATTTTCTCTATACTCTATGAGGAGTATTGTGGGTAACTTTGTTTGTCTGAAACTCTTGAGTATCTCTACTTAGAAGAGCAGACTAAATAATTTTTGAATAATCATACCACTCTAAAGCACACTGAATCAGTTAAGAGGAATAATATATGGAATGTATTTAATATAGAGAGTTGTCACATGATTATATAGTAATAAATTCATAATATATTATAAAATATAAAATAAACACATTCACACGTAATTATTATAATAAACGTGATAATAGACAAATTAAAATGGTTTCGGAATAACTTATCTATGAAAAAATTTGGTGTTTAATAAACACGAGGGTATTACAGCCTATATATATATAATATATATAATATATATATATATATATAATAATATAATATAATAATTATATTATATATATATATATATCATATATATTCATCCATATATATATAATATAATATATATATGATATATATAATTATAAATATATAATATAATATATACTATATATATATAATATATATATATATATATATATATTATATATGGGTGTCGCGAATAATTTTTGATAAGCTATGGGTGCCTTGAACCTAAAAAGTTTGAAAACCACTGGGATAATCTATTCAGGATTAGTTTTTCCTAATGCTATGAATTTTTGTAGAAAGCAATGAAATAGATCTATATAAAAGCAAGGTTGGAAAAAACCAAGGATATTTTGGTTTTGTTTTTCTTACATGGTTAATTGGCTAATTGACCCTTATAATTTTTCATATAGGTCAAATAGCCAATTAACCACAGCCAAAAGTAGTTGATTTATATATTTGTGAGGTTTCGAAATATATTTGTGAGGTTTCGAAATATATTTGTGAGGTTTCGAAATATATTTGTGAGGTTTCGAAATATATTTGTGAGGTTTCGAAATATATTTGTGAGGTTTCGAAATATATTTGTGAGGTATCGAAATATATTTTTGAGGTTTCGAAATATATTTATGAGGTTTCGAAATATATTTGACATTATTTGTGAGGTTTCGAAATATATTTTTTGTGAGGTTTCGAAATATATTTGTGAGGTTTCGAAAAATATGTTTGAAAGATGTGTGAAAAAGGTATTTATATTGAATTGTGTTTTGAATTGGAATCTGATCTGAGTAGTGAGTAGAGGGCATGAAAAGTTTTCCGTCGATCAATCCACGACATCCACAGTTATTTAAACACCCAGTTTGCTGTAAGTAAGATATGTAAGGATTTAATATACATTATTAATAACCATCCAGGGGAAGACAGGTTATTAATCACTTTAAGATCGACAACAGGAATGAATTTGAGAAACTGGAGTGTTTATCCTTAAACGTTCAGATGTTTGAGTGTTGACTTAACTGTTGGTGAGAATGGAATGCCTGAGTGTAGCGATAAGAAACATTCGATATGAGCATGTTATAGATAGGAACATCTAACCCTTGATGAAAAGTGATCGCTGGGGTTAATATAAAACCTAGATCACAGTGGATAAATAAAGGAATGACCTAATTTGCGCGAACGCTACCCACTGGTTACACTTATGATTAGATCACAATTCAGTCTAAAATGCGTCAAAGAACTTATCTCGGCTGCACAATTTATTAAAATTCCGTTGATCAAAGATGAAAATGTTAGCACAGATGTGCAGCGATTATCTAAAAAGAAATAGTTAGCATTGATGTAATGAATGGGTATTAGTGTCTGTATCACTAGTTTTTATTATTGAATTGGAACATTGATATAATAAAGGAGTGTGATCTGCTAACTATCAGTATGTGATCATGGAATAGAAGGCAAGTTTTGTGAAAGAATAGCCCGCGCGCGTGAGAAAATACCATAGGAGAGTAGTGCAATCCAGCACTTTTTCTTCCCGTAAAAGCACGAGTAAGAGGAGGTTATATTAATAATTTACTTCAAGAGATTCAATTTTATCCTGAACATACAATCAGTTGTATATCTATCATCTATTAAAGCGTAATAGCCGTTGCCTGCGACCAGTGCAATATATATATAAGGATAGGTCGAAAGTGTGTAGATTCGCGATAACAGCATTCCACAAACACAAAGTACTGCGAACTAACCAATATTGAAGCTCGTGTTGAAGCCCAGAGGTAGTCGACGATGAGTGAGTTAACGATAGCAAGAGCACTCTGAATCTCACAACTATTAGCCACCTTATTATGTGACCCTCACAATTTGTCTTTGGTACGTTTATATACAGCCGACTCTAGTATATTAACTGCGTGCTCACCTATCTATCTCTCAAGACACTATTGTCTAGCAAGATAAAAAACCCTTGCCTCATTTGACGAGAGTATTTATTAGAGCCAGAAAATGTAGTATGAAATATATCCGTTGTTGAGAATAATATCCCTAGATAATGATGCAGATAGATAACGAATACGATCAACTGTGATACTTCGAATTTGCTGCTCATTTAACTACTCTCACAACGTGAGTCAGCAGAGCATTTGTGTCAGTAAGAGCGGCATTGGAATTTGAACCGAACATCCCCGTCACACTATCAAGTCTGATGAACCAGGAGGTGACTAGTAGGTCGCCATCTAGAATCGCTTGATGAAACAGAGAGGTAATAACGACAGACGGTGATAAAAATGAGAACTCAGGGCTGGATCAATGTTTATTGCAACTATAACGGATAAGTAGAGCGAGAAGTGTTGGTGGCTATATGCCCTCTCTTGGATTTGTTATGGTTAATGAAAAGGGAAGAGTGTTGTAACAGAGAACGTATAAATGAAGATCGTACTTATATTATTTGATACGGCGTTATATCAGCGAACAGGACATTGCTCTAGTAACAGCATTTAAATCTACGCACGAGAAGAATCTCGCGCTTCATCGCATGAAGCTAGACCTCCCTACAAAACACGTGAACAAGAGCTGCTCTTTGAGAAAGGCCGAGGACACCTGTATGACTCGAGTACTAGATTTCTATGATGAGTAAAAGAAACGTCTAGGACGATGACTTGCGCTCAAGTGTATGGAGATGCACAAAGGCATAAACAGAGCGCATAAGTATGACGTTGCGCCAAGAATAAAGACCAAAGTTCGTATCTGCAAATATTTGCTGTTTCTTAAGAAAAGCGGGATTTAACAGAGCTAAAATGATCTCTCTCTAAATGAAAAAAATGCAATGAATGCGTAAGTTTTTGCTATTTAAGTATAACGTAAGTTTGGGCATCTGTTGGTACATACCACACCATAAATCAAAATCATACTGTGAACTGAATTATAGATGAATATAGCTAATATCCACCGATCGTTTCAATTTAAATTAGCGTCGAGAAGCACTCACATAATGCAAACTTATGATGCATAAAAATTTCTCCCCCTCCATAACAACTTTCTTATGTCCCAGACTGAGTTGTAAGAGTGAACATTAAGGAATAAACTTTTCTCCGCCCATGGAACTGGGCCACCCAGGATTAAGTGTAATTGAAACCAATTTCATCAGCTCAACCCTCGATTACCAAACACTCAGATTACCACACCGATGTCACCTGTTTTTTTTCCAATCGAATTCCCCAATTAGTATAAAAGCACAGGAAAATAAACTTTCGTGAAACAAGTAAAAATTAGATGCCAAATCCAACGTGTGTCCTTAAATATTCTGAAACGAATACTGTATCGATGCCCAAACCCGATGGTTACCCACCACCCAGATCTCTTCCTCATGCTCAAAACGATAACTAAAAATAGTGTATAAAATCACTGAAAAATTCCAGAGTTTGCCTGTATTTATAAAACCTGAGATAAAATAAAAAAAAATAACAGAGTACATGAATACCACCATCTCAAATGAAACTTTCAAAATTATGGTAAGCATTTTTGGTAACTGACAGCAGCTAATTATCCTAATAGAAGTTATATAGAAACATTTATTAAATATATTCCCGATGACGATGCCTACACACCCTAGTCTCAATCTCCCAAGTCTACGGTTTTTATAGTTTCCAGGACGAGGCTCGCACATATAGAAAATCACCTAAAACGGCGTAAAACCCCAAGGAACCACATAATGACATTATTACGGACGTTTAAACGGTGACATCCTTCTCTCCAAGAAAGACTTAATTACTATCCAGCTGTAAGAATAACTAGAAATTTCGATTAAACCCGTATCAAAACCTAAATTCGCTCTTAAACAAAAAGTAAACCTTACCTGCTAAACGGCCTGTATGTCCTGAACCTGATTTTACCAAGTTGTTAGAAAGCCTAATTTCTAATGTTAGAAAAGGGAAATTAACTAACCCCCAGAGACAATTTGGAAAAATAGAAAAATCTCTCTTAAACACTACAGCAAAGTATCCTATCAAGAAAGTGGAAAACACACAGTTGTTAACTTTACACAGGGATTATCGGTATCAATCATCAACTAACCAATGAGAGCTGAGTAAGTGCAAGGGTAAATCTGCCTCAGAAAAGTACATAATACCCGGCCACTCCATGTTGCATAGCCTGAGGGGGACAAAGCAATACTCCAGGGAAGTTAGAAGAATAAAAATCCCATCCAAATAAATTCGCCCCTAACCACCCTTTTGGACTTAGAGGTATCAGTCTACATGTAAAAGGTCAACCTTACGGTCGGGATTTTGACAATCCGTTTATAACAACCTCCAGAAGATTTCAGCATTGGCGGGCTCTATGTTCACCTGCACAAATTTACTTTATAACGAATCTACATATGTGCTATCACACAACAGAGTTTCATGCAAAATGACAGCGAGCGCGAGAAGGACACAATGGGTATTAACGTATTCTAGAAAGTATATCCCTTAACCGCCCCTAAGAATAGTAATTTATATGTTACGATCTCACCGCAAGAACCTTTGTCAGCTTAAAAAAACGCAATAAATAGCCATTTCCCCAAGGCGAAGCGAGGTAATTGAGAGACGTAAAGGCGCCGATCATAAAAGGTTATAGTACTCTCCTTTCAGTTGAGGAGAAGCTCTACCAAAAATCACAACCGAATATTGCAACTGCTCTCTACGGATTTAATTTTCTGGAATCGAGTTCTCTCTAGCTCATTGAAAAATTAGACTAGAGGGTAACGCAAATCGTTGATAATTTTGTTTAAATATTAGAGGAGGTAGTGAATGTAAAAGAATAGAGAACAGAATTAGAGCTTTATAAAGATCTGAACTCCCTTCTCTCTGATTTAAATAGTAGGAAAGTTCGCCAACCGTTCGCTATTAATGAAAGTAGGTATCAATGTAAAAACATTGAAGAAAGATACATTTGGTTTCGTATATGTCCAACTACTTCGACATCAGTCAACAATTTACAATCAGGGAGGACAATTAGGAGTACCTTTTCTCGCGTTTAAGATAGGCGTATAACAACTGGCAATTAATTTCAGGTAAACTAGACTGAATTAAAAAGTTCGACTTTTTATATAACATATTTGTTAAAAAATTTCAAATTATTTATAAACATTCAATAAGATTTTCTTTTTTTCAATTCATTTTTTCACAAATAATTAACATTATTTGTAATCTTAAATATTTACGGTAAAGAACTTAAAAATTCCCGTAATTATCCTCTTTGGTAAGTAAAATAAAACAACATCTATTACTCTTAAAACAAACAAAGAAGATTTTGCTAAATTGAATTTATTTCATTATAAATTTTTCTTTATTATAAAGAAAATATGATATATAAAAAAGATTTTTATTTGATTTGTGAAATATATTCCTTGAATAAAACAAACACCAAAATTTGCTTAAAATGCCCATGTCTTCTTTATTATTGTTTCTACACTCACTTGTAGGGCATCCAGAAAAGTTTCAATATCACCATCCATTCTGTAGCAGATAACTTGACCCGTTACATTCCTTTATTCCTTTATTAAACCTTATAATTGTAGTTAATCAGTCCTAAATTAACTTATTTATTAGGTGCACCTAAATAAAAAATATAATACTAAAAAAATAAAAATATCTATAATAATTTATTAATATATATAAATAACACATAAAATTACTAGTAACCAATAATACTATGTACATCAAATATTATCAGTACCTTCATACCTAAAAGTAGTTTTAAGCCTGAAAGGTTATTTATTATGATATTATAACAATATATCAACTGTTATATTAATTTAATTTAGATAAATATATTTAATTAATATATTATATATATATATATATAATCAGAAGTTAAAAATTGAGTATACCATTAGAGAAAAATAAGTTAAAATGAATTATAAAATAAATAAATCACTATTGTATTAATATAAAGCTGAAAAGATATAGTTTTTCAGGAAAATCTAATATGTTTATGCAGTTAACGATTTAAAGGTTGCTGGTTAACAATCCTAGTGAATTATTGAAATATTCATTGTAGAAACCCAACCATAACGTAACCCTAGCTGTGTTAAGTATAATACAATATATAAAAAGGTATAAAGCTATGGAACTTGTACATATATTCTAATATAGGTGGCTATTAGATTTAATTTTAAAAACCTAGTAAGTATACATGTGTCATATACTATAATTTCAAAAGATTTTTCGACTTAGGCATACCTTACACTCCACGTGATATCAATAACAAAAATATCCGCATTGTGGAATATATATGCATTCATGATGATGTCTATGGTTACAGAGAATAGAGCATTACAGCTGCTAAGAAAAGATGGGAGACACGAGATTATCAAATACTTATCGATAATATAATCTTTGTAAAATATAAATAATATGGGTAAAATATATTTCGAATATACGTATAATCAAAAAGTTAGGAAAAACACTAAAGCTAATTAATGTTTAAAAACATTTTATAGTCAATGTAAGAACGATTTAAAATGATAGATTACCTCTCACCTAAATACATCTAAAAAAATTTCTTCACCAAATAGTATCAAAACTTCGTGCCTTTAACGCGATCAAAGAATCTGTAATTTATAGATAATTCAAAGAAGAGGATAATAAATATAAATATAATACATAAGGAACTAATAATAATAGAAATATGGATATCCTGGGCAAATTATGTTAAACATTTAATCCGTGTTGCGACATCGTTGTTAACTTATAACATTCTTGGAAAGGTGAAAAGTTTTCATTGATTTCAGTGACTTCGTTTACAGACGTAAGAGTGAAATTGTTCGTTGAAAAAATTATTAAGAACCTTTTGGGAATAAATTTGCCGGTTTTATTAAATTAATTCTCAGCGCTACCTTTTCGTTAGATACTTTACTATAACCTAATAACGTAAGAGCATTTTGTTTATTTGTCTAATATAAAATATCTACTTATTATTACTATTCAAGAGTAAAAAGATAATTTTCTAATATCCTATACTTCATCTCACTATCTCT
Source organism: Trachelipus rathkii (assembly GCA_015478945.1). Lineage (NCBI taxonomy): Eukaryota > Metazoa > Arthropoda > Malacostraca > Isopoda > Trachelipodidae > Trachelipus > Trachelipus rathkii. The sequence goes on from JABUQX010018300.1 coordinate 29,326, forward strand.
CATCTATCTACTCTACTATATATATATTAATATATATATAAATATAATATATTATATATATATATATATATATTAATAATATAAATATAAAAAATAATATATATTATATATATATATATAATATAATATAATTATATAAAAATAAATATATTATATATAAATATTATTTTTAAAAGCATTTTAATTTTTATATATTAATTATGTATTATATATATATATATATATATATATATTAATATATAATATATAATATATATTATATAATATATATATATTATAATACATTTAATATATATTAATATATAATATATAAATTATATATATATAATATAATATAAATATATACTATATATATTATTAATATATATAATATAATATATATAATTATATATAATATAATATATAATATATTATAAATTATTAACCAGGTTAGCCCTCTATGGTAGAGATAAGTCTATTTAAATGAGACCCTATTTAAATATCCAGGTATCATTATAGCCCGGTTACCTATACTAATATATATATATATGATATATATATATATATATATATACTATATATATATATACCAAAAAATAGACATGAGGTTATTCTAATTATGCCACGACCCAATAAAATATTATAATATTGATCAGATGTAAATAATTGGTATTTTCCTATGTAACATACGCTAAGGAGTTTGATGTTGGTTTTATTCTGGAGTAAGGAGAAACATTTAGAAACAAGTTAAAAGCCACACGCATACAAGTGAGAAGTAGCACTAATAAAAGATGCGCAGAATAGAAGGACAATATAGCGCATGAATGAGCGCAAGGTGAGATGAATGAGGGATGGAGGTACCCTATGATATGAGGTGAGCGAATTATAAAGTACGATAGCTAAAGATAGACTAGATGCCATTATGAATGAGTGATTAATAGAATTGAAGGCAATATTTAAGGTCGAATTTAAAATACAATAAATTAGAAATTAACTTAAAAATAATGTGGTAAATAAACACGCGAGGACCAAAGAGGAAGTTGTCTAGTGAGTAGGGGATATCTGTACGGTAACTCTTAACCACCACGAGGGAAAAAACGATCAGGGTGTATAAAGAGAACCAACCGTTTTAGGGAAGGTATCTCGAGGAACCAATAACACATCGCCTCGTTGTCATTGAGAATTCAGAATGATAGAGACGGGAGTTCACCTCTTCTGGAGGAGACAATCGCGATCCGCACACACCTTATCAAACAGGTGGTTGATTAGAAAAACAACGTCTCCTATAACAAACAGCGTTCCGCTAAGGCATTACGTATGCCCACACCGCTCACAACAATTAGCGCGAAAGTATATTTAAAATTAGACCGTCGTTCGCTAAACAATAATAAGTCAAGAATTAAATATTGTCATACCTTGAGCTAAAGCCGAGACTTCAGGCGTGTCGTTTCGGGCCGAGTAGGGGCTCACGACCTGAGGGCGTCAGAGTAGTATATAATATAATGATATAGTATAGGGCACATACCTCGCGTTACGAGAGTCCTGGCCATATACCACGGACGTAACGATTTTAGAAGAGTTTTGAACAGTGGATTATGCATAAGCAATCTTCCTCATATTACGCTTTTTATTTCATATCTTTTTTATTTACAATAAGGAAACACTAATAGAGAGAGGGTGATTTAATCTCAAGACTATAAATATATCATTAATTGTAAAAGAATAGTTTTGGGAACTATACCAACATAAATAGAGCAACATGCCATATAGATATCTTAGTATAAAATAAATACTAATAAAGGTTACACCTATAATGAGCGATAGCGACATGTTAAGCCAGCACTTTAATTATACTTATCTTGGTCGAAAGTCGACGCGAGCACACACGAGAGAGGAGATTTGTCATAATCAAACAGATACACCCCCGAGAGGATAGAGAAAAGCGGTTTACACCTAAAATTATTCGTGTTGAATGTGCAACACATCCAGAGCGAGGATCGACTTACCAAAAATAATTGAGCCGCCAATGCGACCGACACATGACACTCAATTCCCTATCATTAATTTTAATTTCACATATTCTTTTCATTACTTTCCTACAATACTCTAAACTTTACTTATAATTGAAAATATGTTCTTTCGTTACCTATTATTTTTAGCTATCTTCAATTTCTTTTCTTATTTATGTGCAGTAGGGGCCACTACACATGATGTGTGGAGGACCTAGTAATAACTCATTCTATGTAGAGTTTGTATTCATTCTGTAATACCACAAAAATGCCACTCATAGAAGACCTAGAGATATATACGCGGAGCTCTGTGATTCCTTTCGCGAAACAAGAACATAAGACATAGATACACATCGAGCGCGAAAATTTCCATATTTAGTCTGCACTATACCATTATGTGTGTAAGAGCGAGGTATAAGAACCAGAGACTACCTCTTCCAGCATCTCTCGTGTGCACCAAAGAAGAACATACAGCAACACCATATATTCATGTTCTTTCCAAGTGTCACTTGACATGATCAAAATATCCTATTTTTACTCGAGGCGTCACCATTATGATGTTGTATTAAAATTTACGCATCTTATTATATATTCATATATTAAACATTAGTTCCATTCTATCATAAGAGTCAGTGCGATAATAATACCGCTCTAACTAATCTAAACGCGTCAGAGGCTAAGATTGTACTCTGTTCATTCAGATCTCAAAAGTATCTAGGTCCCCCAGTGCGTAACTTTTTAGTCCTCTATAAGACAAGAAGAGTAGAGATGGTTGGCGAGACACACAGCTCGGAAAATGACGCGCTAGGTCTAAGTAGGTATGTGACGCTGAGCGTAGGTCTTGTAAACATTGGTATTATGCGAGAGCTATTAGAGTTTGTTTATGCCCCGATTAAAACATGATAACCCCTAAAGAGCTCTTATAAAGCACACAATAGCCTTTATATGTTGACAGATATGAAGTAAATAAACGATAGAACTACTCTTTAAAAATTCCTCTATTTGCACTAAGAATAATTTTGACACCATTTTGATGTTTCAGATTTAATAAGAGAAAACAAACAAAAAATAAGGAGAGCTGAACGCATCGCGAGGTTCTCTTTGTGTGCGCGATTTTTGAGCGCGATCTCGCGCGTCTCCGGGAAGTAACTACGGGAATCTCCATTCGAATATATAAGAGAAACTACTTTTACTTATTCTACTTATCTGTTTGACACTTACCCGTTTCTCACGAGCCTCGTTGTTTAATTTCTTTAGTTACGCACACCGGGATTAAAATTTTCTGTAACCATCTAGCCGCCAAATAAGAGACGCATGTCCTCTGCAGCTCATTGCCAATTCAAACCACTGTTTTCCCTTCCAATAAGAATAGTACATATACCATTTTTTTCGTTGAGAACTCAATATTATTCGATATTATTACGACAACTGCAAACTCATTTAAGCAAACACAACAACGCACCTTCGCACCTTCGCGCACCTTTATTCACACCGTTATACTATATTCAATTACACCAATCACCAACGAGGCTCGTGCGCATTACAGAGTTCATGATCTTCTTCGAGAATCAAACACAGTGTTAGATCCCACACAATATGTACTTTATACTAGTATAATGTGCTGGTCGCCCGATAGCGAGGTAATATCCTAATACTAAACTCTTGATTAGGAGTGCGCAAATATAACGAATATACTTCGTTCTGTAAATAACACACCTACCGAGGTTATATATCTCCGAATTACCTATCAAGAGTCAGATGACTCAGATTCACCTCGAGAGTTCAATTACATGTCGGAGTACTCTTAAAAATCATAAATTGAGTGTATATATTATATATTAGCTAGTATCAAATATTATACAAATATTTAAATCATTCAGCATACTAAAAGAAGGGTTAGAAATGAAGGGTGGATGTAGGGTATATACTATACTCGTAGGAAGAACACAACTACTGGTTCCAAAAAGACCAGGCAATTCAGATACATACCAATATATTCGAATCCTCTTATAAACCTTATTAACATAAGGGATATAATGACATAACCATATATTAAATTATGGTGTATTCTATGAACAAGGGTAAAGGGAATCAGGGTAAGTAGAAATCGACGTTAGATGGAGAGGGGAAGCCTCCAGGAAAAGGGGGGTGGGGTAGTAACTCGTAGAATGGAAAGCTATCAATCCAGGTCCACCCCAATCCATAAATGTCTTTTTTATATTTGAGTAACTTCAAGCCAAATTCATTGGGAACGAAATAACGAGCAGGAGAGGTGTGCTTCCCGAAATAACATCTATGTCACTTCTCTAGACAATAGGGGTCTATTTTGGAGACCGACTGGACCCATAAGTGTGTTAACTCAAGAGCTAATATTCGTTTAGTGATAGAGTATCACGGATCTGATATGTCGTGCCTAGAAAACAGGCCTAGAAGGGGGACGCCCGGGAAGTCGAGGAGGGAAAAAAATCTCTCGCAGATGGAGCAGAAGAAGAAGATCTCTCGGTTAGACGCCACCTTCCTATCCTATTAAAAAACACAAACTTAGAGATGCTCGACAGTGATCCCTTGTTATCCATCCCTCGAAATATCCAACACGGGGTAATATGCACGACCATCTTGGAAAATCTCACAGGGTGTCACTCGAAGCTGATCACGAGGTGAGAAGGCGGTTCCCGAACACCAGGTAACGCTGAGAATATGCACTTACGCGCAAAACCACGGGAGCGCCATATGCGCGAGGGTCCTCTAAACTACAATGAACACACTATACAACGCGATATCTTGTAGAGAGTCATACACCTGCGCTAGATATTTATAGAGTAACAGAGGTGAATATGAGAACTAGCGAGAGAGATCAGTAGTATTCACCAATATATTTACGTATACATGACGACCGTAAGCCACGCGTGACTTTTTGCTTCGGAGAGCCACTTTGAGAGAGGCACGGTCACTTGGCAACAGAGATATAATTTGTAGCGGTTTTATGCACTCATATCTTTATTGTGATCAGAATGTTTATTTAGTAATATCACCTTATTATTCTATATACTAATATTATTATCTAATACATAGATTAATATCATTTATATATAACCCAATGGTTATCTCTCTAAATGGAAATACCACTCGACACTACGTAGATATATTTTTCAGAGTTATATTTAACTATTAATCATAATATTCAGCTGAGATTGACCTATTCCTAGTATAAAAAGCTTATATCTCCTTAAATATGTCAGTATATTTAAATTTCTTCTATTATTTTAAAATAAAAAGAAATAATATATAACAAAAAAAAATCCAAGCTAAATAATAATTTATTTTTGGCTTTAAAATGTCTTAATTTAATCTTAATTATAAATTTATTTATTTTTATTTATATTATATAGTAGGATTTTTAAAATGCTACATAATCTATTTTATATTAAAACAAGATCAGTAACAACAAAAATCCCTCTCATTATTCACATCACTGTAAATCAAGTGGAGCAGAGCACTATATACGTGCGGCGAGAGAGCAAGATGTCCTACGACATAGAGCGCAACGTAGATTGGCACCATTTTTAATGTGTTAAAGCGTTATTTATACGGTTATTCTTTCACTTTATTTTTTCAGCGTGTAAAATAACTTTTGATTTTGAAGATAACATTTTATATATAAATAATAATTTCTTACAAATTATAAGTAGTATTATGTAATTCTAAATCACGAATCTATTTATATTAAATCCACATTCCTATTTACAGGTTCTGTAAATTTGATATCTTATGCATAACAAAATTTGAATAATTAATTAAATGAACAATAAAATATTAGTAATTGTTTTCTATAATATCAACTCGTGCTGAGCACGAGTCGCACGGAGTTAGTGTAGGGTCGCCTCTGATATTATAATATATTAATAAATAAATAATTAAATTATAAATATAATATATATTAAATATATATTATATATAATATATTATAAATATATATATATATATATATATATATATTAATATATATATACTATAATATATATTATACTATTACTATATATAATAATTATATATATATATATATAATATATTAATATATATGTAAAAATATATAATATATATATATATAATTAATATAATATATATAATATTATTTATATATATATATATATATATATACTTATATATTAATTATAATTATATAATATAATATTAACTATTATAATATATATATATATAATATTATATATATAAATATATTATAATAATAATATATATATATAGTATTACTATATATTATATAAATATAGTATATATTATATATTAATTAAATATATATTAATATATATATTAAGGTCAGCGTATTAGTAAATTTTGTATTTTCTGATTAATATATTTATTCAGTAAAAATAAATAAACATATATAAATTATAATATATTAGTCATACATGTATTTAACCACATATAATATAGAAGTATATATGCCCACCCATCATGTGGACACGAATAAAGTTCCAGGCCATGTTAACATAGACACACTAATAAAACATAATACCACGAAAAAAAAATATCATTTTATTAAGCCAGGGAGATACCCAAATGATGTGAAGCAGAAAAAATATAAAAAAAAAAATAAATGTTATTCTAATTATTTATGTAATAGATCTCCATATTAATACTCTACAATAATAAGTGCAGGCTTTTGATTGACACTTGAGAATCCCTTGGAACGGCTCGCCAGAAAGTCTCCGAGAGAAAAAGTTGCCTAAAATGTCGCGTTATTAATATAAATGTATAAAATTCGAAAAATATTATTAATATACATATTTTAATCCCTTCCTAGGGGGATCGAAAGCCGACGGAAGAGACAGAGAGAAGAGACGAAGAACACACCGATACGATACCACCGGTAAGTGTATACCCGAAAACCTCCGACTTCTATCTATCGTTTCTGTCGAATAATTAACCCTCAGTGGCATATCCGTTTTATAAAAAAGAATACAAGAAAAATCGAGGAACTCACACACTATTTTTTTGGGAAATCCACACACTTGCGCGTCACAATAACAATGTTCTATCAATATGAAGAGAAGAACATGCTACAAAAATAGAGTACAATAAAAACACAAGAGATAATAAATAATAAAGTTTATTTTAAATAATATTAATATAATTTTGTATAAATATAGTTCGTTAGCAATATGTCTTTATAATTTTTATAGTAGTAATCTCTTTTCTTACTTGTGTTCGGCTAAGTTAAAAAGAATACCATATAGGATCATAATCACTAATATATGAATAAATATATAGACTTTTTCGCGTTATGCGAGAATTTATTTGCTCCTTATATGTTTTCTATTCTTCTATTTTAACTAAGAAATAACTCCTCCGAACGTAATACGAGCGAGTATTCGCGCGCTCGAACGAAGTCGCGAGTTATATATTAGTCCTCTATCGCCTTCACCCGGGGAAACTAACGAGGGGTATGAGACCTATTCCCCCTGCCGGGGAGATGGAGTCTCCGGAAACCCCCGCTCTATTGGTAATTTAGTAGGTGTACAGCTGAGGGGGATCCTCTCGCCTCCTCCCCTATACGGGGTATGGAGAAATACTAGTCGCTCCCCTATGTTGCCTACGTCGGACTCGATAGCCCCTAGTGGTGCCGTAAATATAATAGAGTCAATTTTCCACACAATAGTAAAATTTTCGCCAGGATTCCAAAAATTTATTACAATTTCGCGTAGCAATATTGAGTAGTTTATTTATGAGATATAAAATTTTTTTTCTTTTTTTTTTTTATTATTTTTATTATTTATTTTTAACCATTTTCCGTATCTAAAATTGAAGACCAGTCATTCCATACCATGTATTCCGGTTTTAACTGAGTAGCATAGCAACTTAAGTTTTTGAGATATAATTTAAATGAATCAGGATATTAAAAGAATAAACTAAATGAAGCACAATATAAATATATTAATACTATAATATATATATAATATATATAATTAAATAATTATAAAATCATCCAATAAATTCATTCCCCATTGTTACCGCAAAGAAAGCAAAAAATATTGGGTCGAACTAAACTATATTTGGTACATGGAATTCCAATATATTAATATCCCTATAAATAATATAAATATTAAAAACCTAATATAAACATAAATTTATAAATTCAAAAATATAGTTTTTAAAAAAATAATTTATTGGTGTATTAAAATTTTCAATAATAAAAATATAAATATCAAAGATAACGTCCATACCGAAAAATCATAACGTATTTGAGTATATATGTAAGAATTATTTTTAAGTATACAGAGATCTTATTATATATTAATGTGACAATATATAACTTAACAACCTAAATCTAATAACCTTGTAACTAATAAGTTACTATGATACCTAAAAAATCCACCCCGTAGGCCTAAAATCTTATATTAGGATATCGAAAGATAGCTCGTGTAATAGGCCATATATACTATTAACCTAAAATATATGGATCTAAACGTTGGGCTACTATATATATAGTAAAACCCAATATTGTGAGGCTATACTACTAAGTAAGGTTGACTTTAGTTTTATATATATATGGAACGCTTAAATAAACTCAATACAGCCTATACTATTCAATAATAATTTAGTATGGAATGGTTTGGTAATGATTTTTTATTAAATTTATATAATTAGGTAAAGAAAAAAATATTAAAATATTTGAAATATTTGCTATAAAAAGAACTTACATTATTTATATAATTTATTATGCATTTCAAATATATAATATTTTATTTTTAGCAAATTCATTTATATTTTAAAATTTTATAAAGTTTAATTTCAAACATTTATCACTGGTTTGCGTCCACAATGAGTGATGATAATATATATAATATAACTATATATAATAATTTAATATATATATACTATATAATATATAATATATATATATTTATATAATAACTATTATATATAATATATATTAAATAAATATATTATATAATCAATAATATATATATATATAATATATACTATATTTATATATTTATATATAATAAATATTAATATATATATATAATATATAATATAATATATATATATCTTAATATATAATTAAAATTATAATATATATATATATATTATATATATATATAAAAATATATAATATATATATATATATAAATAAATATATATTAAATTAATAAAATATCTTCAGAAATTTATTAAATAATTATATGCTACTACATAGTACATAACTCGAGAACGGCAGTATCTACAGTAAAACATAAATTAAAATATAATTTGGATAATTAAGCGATTATTATTTAAGGAATGGGGATTTATACACATTTATTTTTTTTTTTTTTTTTAGGTCACTTTTTTTTCCCAAATTAAGTTTAAGGACAAAAATTATAATCCACCACCCACCCTACTCATATAACTACCCTAGAGGACAGGCGTACCTCGAGCGCGGAAAAACGGGGACGTAGTGAAATGATCAATTTCACCAAAGTGGATTTTGAGGAATGTAGACAAAAATAATCTTTCTTTTTTTGTATGAACTTAATAGGAAAATAACCTAAAAGAAGATAAAAAAACACCACTGAGAGACAAAGGATGGAGACAAGGAAAAGTCGGGGAAACATCTACAGTTCCATTATCTCCGAGAAGCTTGGAACGAGACGGCGAGGAGGAGAGCATCATTCCGAGGTGCAACACCTGTCATTTGTCACCATTTCTAGGGCTCAAGATGCCTTCTCGCGATAATAAGGAAGATTTGTGAATATTGTGAGGTATTCCCGGTTTTTTATAATATAATTAATTTATAACGAGACGAAAAAAAAAAAAAAAAACCATAAAAACTTGGCCTATTATTTTTTTTTGTTGGGCGTCGCTTGAAGGGAGGCTAGAGGTTACATTCACAGGTAGAGCTTCTAATCTAGTATATTATATTAATATATATATATTATAATATATTTATTATAATTTATTGTAATAATATGGAGTTCTCAATATAAGCTAATAATTTTAAGGGAGAGCTATCCGAGATGAGCCAGATCAGGTAGAAAATATAACCAGGGGGTAGTAAGATACGTTTTTCACATACATATACCGTAGGTGGAAGGGCGCGCAAGACTCACCTATAGTGAGCGACATATATATATAATAATACTACTAATAATACCAAGTAGTACGTAGGGTTCCGAGGAGTAACTACCTCCCCGTAGAGGGGGGAAATAATATCCTTAAATATACCTACCGTTAATTATTATATATAACACCGAATGGCAGCAGAGAACCCCGACTCTGCCATACGGTGTCAGTTAACTATATATATTTATATATAAAATTATATACTAACTTTGTGAGTTAATTTAACTTTATATTGTAAAAATAAAATAAAAAAAGCAAAATATTATTAAGAAATAGTTACATTTATAATATTTATTAACACAGAAGTAACCAATAAAATAATAGGTCTCTAAAATAGGTATATATATATATATATATATAACCTCTAATCAAATATTTATACTTATAATAAACTAATATTATATTAATATATAATATATTTAAAATCAAAATTATTGTTTATTATGTATATTATTTTTTATTTATACATTCTACTTATCACAAAAAAAGTTCTGTCTCTTATGCAAGAGCAGGATTTACAAAATTGTTAGTCCCACTATTTACTAGTCTCGAAAAATGCTTAAAAAAAAAATAAAACTAGAGCTTTATTAGTCTTTATATTTATTTTCATTAATTTCTATAGTTTTTATTAGTTCTATTTTGACAAAAATATACGACACTCAAAAAAATGTAGTAATCTCCTTATACACATTCTCTCGTATAAAATAGTATTATTTGAATTATATTTGAAAATTGGATTCGTAAATTCAGAATCCAGGTTTTTACCCTACCTCTGGTGAGTCAAAAAGCACATTATAAGTTAAGTTTTTTTTTGGAAGGATGTCTATGTTGGTATTTATGAGCGTAAGCTCTCTATCGTAGAGCGCTCCGTAACCGTATTATTAATTATATATATATAATTAATATATATTATAATATTAATTATATATTTATATATTAATATATAATATAATATATATCTAATATTATATATATAATATATATATATTAATTAATATTTATATATATATTATAATATATATACTATAATATATATATTTATATATAATATAATTAGTATATATAGCTATAATATATATATATATAAATAATATATATATATAATATATTATATATATATATATATATATAATATATATTATATAATATATATTAATATATATAATTAATAATATATATATATATATTATAATATATAAATATGATATATGTTAAAAAAATGTCCATAAAATAATATCTATACTAGACACAATTGGGGAAATATATAAATTTGGATGTTGCCAAAAGATATATTTAGCTTATTATATTATTGTATTTGTTATGACTCATAAATCATAGTACGTAGGCGATCATTTATTTCTTAAAAATATTATTATTAAAAAATTGTAATCTTTTAAATTAGTAAATAAATTTTAAGTATTGTGATTAATATAAATTTTTGTGGTTAAATTATAATATTATTTATATAGGGTATATATGAAATAGATATATTAAATAATAAATATAAAATATATTAGGTACATGTTATTTATTAAATATTTTATTAATATATAGTATTGAAACTATGTATTATATTTATAGCAAAAATAAAAAAAATATACATAGAATAGTGAACTAAGAAATACTAAAACGGAGGAGCACATTTATTAATAATAATATATATATATATTATATACATACTATATAATAAAATATATTATATATATATATAATTATATTAATATATATATATATATATATATATATATATATATATATATACGTATAATTAATATATAAAATAATATAATAATAATATTAAATATATAATATATTTATCAAATGTCCCTAAGGGTTATAAATGAAACCGCTTACGGCCTTGAAAAGAATTGAGTTAAACTTAGTCACAGAGTAAGTTACCTCGAAAACCACGATTGGCTAAAAGGATACCTATCCCATCATTAATTATATCACCTCTGAGAAGCTTTATGCTTCCAATGTAGTAAAGAGCGAAAGGCGATGTTCTTGAAGACACCACTATATCACCTTTATCGAAGACGGGTACCATCCTCAACGCCAACACTTCCAGGTACAGGGGTAACAACACATTAGTAATTTTTAAAACCGTATGTAATAACCATTAATTAGTGTAATTCATAAAAGATATTTTGTGTATACAATAAATGCAACAATATATAATTTTGATATATATTAATTTCTAACAGTATCATGGTCCATAAGAATTATTTGTAAGGTTTAATGTTGAGAGCGCCATTATATCAGTTGGGCTTTTAAGGGTGTAGTGAAGGTTTGGGTTATGAGTTAAAAATTATGGAGTAATGGGATGACTGTTAAATACCAGAGTGTTACAACATTCGAGAGCACTGCGCTACGTTGGCTAAAAGGAAACCTATCATTTTAACGCTCTGAACACCGCGGATTTAAAACGCCGCTCTATTATTCCACCAATAAGAAAGAGCTGAATAAACCTGCGAGGAGCGAACAGTGTCTCACTATGGACACACGTGAAAAACTACCACTTTTAGAAGCTCCGGACACAGTTGTTGACCCCCTCACACACAATCTAGCACTAAAAACACTTGGAGAGTCAGGAGTGTGCGAACTGGAGTAAATTTTTAGACGCGAGAGGAATCATTAATATTAGGTTATATTCAAATATGATGAAATTTGTGCAATAAACGAGTTGAGTTTATGGCGGGTGAAGGCCTCAAGTTAAGAGGGTTTAGAAGTGTCCAAGTACTACGCACCTTCGCTCCTCTTGGGAAGCTAAGCTTTAATAATCAAAGTAAATGAGTAAAATGTATGGGTTACTCAACACTATTTAGCCAATCGTGGGTCCTACGAGGTAACTATACTGCTGGAGTAACCATGCTGCAAGGGTAATGGAGGATTCAAAACTCCACATTAAGGGACCATAATTGAAATATACAAATAATTGTTGCGTTTATTGGCATCAAAATAATATCTTAATTCGAATAACTCTAATAATTGAAGCCACGATTAACTAAAATTAACCTCACAGTTAGTTGCCCTACTGATACCCCGAAGTGTTAAATTAGCGGAGAGAGGCTAACGTCGAAGAGTTAGTGATGTTCGACAATGTGACTACGCCTTCGCTCCTCTTGGGAAGCTAAAGCTTTCTCAGTAAGGTTAAAAAATAGATGGGTTTATACTCACTTTTATTTGCCAATCGCTGGTCTCGAGGTAACACGCTGGAGATAACCAAATATCTTAATTAAGCTAACCGGTTTTCAGAAGCGGGACACTTACAGGCACCATAATAATATGATAATATTTATCATTAAAGAATTGTTGTTGTAATTTATCTGCAGGGCATAATTATTATTTACGGGTGGGTATGATATATATATATTTCGGATAATCAATCGAGTAAACTTTGTTATAATATTCCCAAATTTGTTTCCTCGATATTTGAAAATTAAATATCAGAAATTAAAATAAGTATATAATAATATATATATAATATATATATATATATATATAATATAAATATTAATACTATTATTATATTAATATTAATATATATATATTAATTAAATATATAATTTTATATAATTATATATATATATTATATATATATATATTAAATTAATATTATATAATATAGATATCAATAATATATATATATATAATATATATATATATAATATATATTTATAATTATATAATATATATATAATATATATTATATTATATTATATATATATTAATATATATATATTAATGATCCTTTATAAGGAGTAGTATAATACTCAGAATAAAATTACATAAATATACCGACATAATAGTATAATCCGAGATTTATTTTATTTAATCCACGAAATTAATATATATTTATCAATAAGTACAAAATAAAGTGCGACCCATAAATTATATATATATATATATAATAGTAGTTGCTTAATATAAAACAATACATTCGTGCTATTATTTTACCTCACATAGAGAGCTGACCAGGCGTATTGTTAAAAGAGTTATGAATAAGATTAGGCTAAATAAAGACTAGGTAACATAAACCAGATTCACGACGAGTTACTAACACAAATCCATACGAACAGGGGGTAAAGTCTGGTCGGAGAAACCCACTTAATATTGGGCGGAGAGACGAATGAGATTCTGCTGACCACTCTTTCTTCTCTGACTGACGACTCGGCGAACGTACCTTCACTTCTCTGGTTCTCATGGCTTATCTGGGTACCCAACCGTTTGCGAGAGATATAGCTCTTTTCCTCTCTTTATATACATATTTATTTAATTATTTACATATTACGAGACATCCAGTGTTCAATCTCCATTCCTGGAAGCAGTACGAACTTTTTAATATGTTCTACATGATTAAAATTGGCATTATGATGTTCGATAACATTTGCTGAGCGAAGATAAATTCACTTATTTCATCTCGATACATATTTCCTATGGAATATTATAAAGCTAACTACGTGCGACTATTTACACCTAATTGGTAGAAGGTTCTCTACGAAAGACCATGCAAAGCGAAATTCATTAAATTTTGTGGTCGTTTCTTTGGAATCTACGTACCGATATTTATCCGGTTTCCAGCTCTTAAAAGCCCTCTCGCTCAACTCCAAAAGAGTGCTATATTCACAATTATTTATCTTGCATTATATCTAGTTTATGTTTTCCATAATATGCTCGTAATTGGAGAGAGAGGAAAGTTGCCTCAAATTACCTCACTATCGCCAGTATTGTAGTCAATCAATTTCATTCCTTCAACTAAAATTCTTCTTGAGTTCGAGGATCATTTCACTACTGCTTATTTTAATCTCTTTCATTGTACTCTCACTTTACTGGTAATTCCACACGCGCGTCCCACACATCTGATAACAAAGTCGAATAATCAATATTTTTTATATATATTAATATATATTTTTTTTTATTAATTATTATAAAATATATATTTAATAACTATTAATAATATTTAATATTATATATTATATAATAATATATTAAATATATATTATATATATATAATATATATATTAAAAAATATATTATAATATATAATATATATATATATAATATATATATTAAATATAATTATATATTATATTTATAATAATATTATATTAATATTATAATAATTATTTAATATAGTAATATTTAACCTGGTATCTACTTACAATAAACCTTTATTCAAACCTAATATACCTAAAATACCTCCATAAAATTAAAGTACTACTAGATTTAATTGGATTCACCTTGGTAGCTTCAGTAAAAACTAGCCTCAGTAGCTCCTATTATTGACTCCATCTGATGTACTCGTTAAAACATAGCCCCTAATATCTCTTATTAATTGATACACTGTGCCTAGTATATAAAGTAGCCCTATATACCATTAATTTAGATTCCATACTATGTTAGCCGTAATAAAACAGCTCACATTAATTATATTTAAACTGCTTAGACCTGTATTTTAAGTTATGACTGCCGAAGGTAAATATTTATATATATATATATATATATATATATATAGTATTCACAGACTATAGCTAGAGTGAGACTGAGAGGAAAAGCAGAAATTGTCGTTTAGTTATTAAGGTAATTAATGGAGCACAATTATTATAGGGAGTAACTGTAGAAATTATATAGGATAAATTAGTTTATAATCTGAGAGTGTTGTTAAAGGTAGATGGGGGCGGGGATGGCTGAATAGAGTAAGTCGAGAAGACACTGAAGGGGGGAATAATAATTTTTTTATCGGAGAGGTACAAATGTAAATGTATATATTAAGCGAGCTACTTATTAATAAGAAAGTCAGAGCCTGAGGGATGTTTCCATGCGGACCATCTCAACGGTACGAGAGAGAGAGCGAAGAGAGTATACATCACATAAATACGTTCAACATATAACTCGCCAAAGTGCATCCTGTTGAAAACGACATAAACAAAGCAAATAAGAAAACCAAAAAGAGTTAAAGAGGAGTGTGGTTGAAGAGCCAGATGAATCTATGATTTTTTTAACTATCAAGTACCTCTATGACCAATTGCAGTAAAAATTAAAATTTTTTCCTCATTCGACTAATAGAAAATCGTTGTGAAACACATTTCTCTGACAATCGTATATATGTCCACTCTCGGAAATAAATTTAGGTGAAAACTTTGCACTCCATAAAGAAAAGCACCTATCAAACTTCCCATGCGATTTTGAGGGCATAAATAATCAAACATAAGACCCGTGAGAGTCTTAACACACTTCTTCGATCTATTTGTGAGCTCAAAGCACTCCACACCATCTCAGTATAACCACACACCATACATGATCTCAAACACATTATATAAAGCCCATACTTGAATAGTCATCCGAAACTTTGATTTTATGAATATCGTATCTCAATTCTTAATCACAACATAAAGTGTACAGACATAAAATAGAGCCAGATTTTGATTATGTTTATAAATACTTAGAGGGAGAGACCTGATCGGGAGTGGAAACTCTTGAGTTCGATTTTTCTCTCCTCGCGTCGAAGAGCACTGCGTGAAAAGTAAAATCACAACATGCTCTATTAATAAAATCTGTTTGGTAATAGAGATGATATAATTACAATAATATCCATACAATTACCCAATAAATATAATTTAAACATATAATATATTATTAGTTGTGCATCAATATATATAAGCCATCGTAAAGAATAAAAATAAGTGAAAAACATATCTATCTTACCACACCCTTTAGCAACTATAAGACTTGCATTATATACAGCCTTGGTTGAAAGTAGCAGTCACTTAAAATATAATCCTTAATTACACCATGAACAGTATAGTTTTTGATTTTAGTTGGAATCCGCAGCCATGAGACAGAGACATTCAGAAAATATATATTGGAGGATAAACCACGAAATTCACCATCTAATGACGAAGTAAAGACGTACTCTTGCTTACGACCTCTTTGGACAGGCGAAGCGTAAATCCAGAGAGCATACAATAATAGATTGTTGAGCGTTCAATATCACCTCCGAGTCATTGGGATAAGTAATTAATATTATAGTTATGTATAGAGATAAGATTATGTAATATATATATAATAATTTTAAGGGATTAAGAAATAAGTATCTATATAACCGAGTGAGACATATGTTAATCGCATTAGATTAAATAAACATAATCAAATTCAGACCTCCAACAGGAAAAGTGATATATAATACTAAAGAGGGATAAAATATAAGAAGTAAAAATAAATGTCCACACACATAATATCCTACCCGTATAGCAAAACTTGTAGCGCTACCGAGCACTAAAAGACTATTTAATCTATCCTAAAAGGGACCATCCTCAAGTTAGCACTCAAACAAAATGAGATAATCGGTTCACTTTCTATGTACGAATCTAAAGCACGCTACATGTGAGATTTATGGAAGCTCCCTAATTAAGAAAGATTTTACTCACGTACTTTATACGAGAGTCATGGAGAGCCTCCCATAATAGAACCACCACTCTATAGAAGCGCTAATTTTGAGTTCACATAAGTAATAAATAATAATAATAAAAATCACAAATGTCCATCTATCACAGTTACTTAAGATACCCCCAGAGTACAAGGGAGTCTGGCCAGTTGTGTTCTAATATGGAGCAAAGAATATAAAATCACCTTAATAAATAATCATGGGCTAGGTATGTAATACGTATAATAGTATATCTGATTGAGAGTAGATACATTAGTTTCAAATATAATTGATGCTGGTTCTATAAAAACAAATTATGGGTCTTTATTATCACTTAACATACACTCTCATATACGAAGTAGACCACTGTGGTAAATAAATTCGGTTGGCGGAGACCTATCTCGGCTAAACCATTATCTATTGGAGTAATTTAGCATATGTAGATATTTATATATTCTCTCCTGCATTTTCCATTATGGACACTCCGCAAAAAATTAACATTTATCACAAAATCTTTAGTTCAAAAAATAAGTGCCACATCATTATGTCGTACTATACCAAAATAAGCCATAAATCATCATTACAGTACCTCACAAGGTCAATATAAATTCCTCTTGACTTAGGGAAAAAAAAATTAACACTCACACGGCTTAATGGAGACGAAAACTGCTTGGAAAAGGGGCGTCTCTTAAATATATAACATGGTAAAATTTTACTTTTCGGCAGCAACTAATTTTTTTAAGAGTCCATTTTCGATATTTGTTTGTTTCGATGAAATCGAAAATCAATACTTCGATTTCGATACATGGAATCGATATTTGGTAATATAATAAATATATATATATATAATATAATATATATATATATATATATATTATATATTATATATATATATTATATATATATATATGAATAATACTATATATATATAGTATTATATATTATATATATAATATATATATAGGCTTATTTCAATCTTTCGTTTGAGTTCGATATTCGATATTTTTGAATTCGATACGAGTAAATGACGATCTAGAGATATTAAGTTTAGAGGTAGAGTTACTCTCGCATGAGAATAGTCGAGACTGAGGTCTCTATGAGATAATAAATCACACCAATATCGGTTAGAATAATCTGATAATTTTTACTCAACATTTGTAGTATTTTTAAGTTGGCAGTATTTTTAATGATATATCCTGACTCTTCGGGCTACTAGTAGCACCAAACTTAAATTTTAAAGTATATGAGTGATTTGAGAGTGATGTGATGTGGAACGTAGTAATATATTAAACATGATATCTCATATAATACACATATTTTATAAATGAAGATACCAGTCCTTCAGTACACAAAGAGTACCCCCTTCGCTATAACGCTCATGATTTAGATAATCATGGCACATTTATGAGACAAGAGCATCAAAAGCAGACTAATATATCCACTAATATTGTATTGAGACAGATATTATTATTAAGAGGTGGAATATAGTTCCATGCTCAAAGCGGTCGATTCGTAAGAAGCAAATTTTCAAAATTATACTAATAGGCCACCGGAATCTAAGCTATATTTTTAACTTATAATATAAAATATGACGCGAAATCCTCGTGAATATATAATGATTAGTTGTATATAATGATTTACTTAAAAATAGTTATTATATCTTATCACGAAGATATGAAGGATATAAGTGTTAAAGAGAATTAAAACCCACGAGTGGTTGAGGATAATGAAGAAATTGAAGATTTTAGTCAATCATAACTATAACACAGTAAGTAGTTAAGAGTGGTCTGATACAGGAGTAATGAGTAATTAAAATACCCTCGACCTTAACCAGACTATGTATCAACTAACGTGCGATGTAAGCAGACTGAGGAGGCCCGCCCAGGGGTTCTTTGGAGAGGCACTATAATTCTACTGGTATGATTGGTGGTGAACCCGCTTTCTCTTAGTTTTAACGGCGCCGGCTATATATACAGAGCGATTGGCAGGGGACCGCAGGGGGGAATGTTTAATTACCGGGAGGGGGATGGTCGGAGGAAACCGGACACCCAAGACAAGAGCGGGGTCCGAGAACCATCCCCGAGGGGGCGGAATAAGTCCCCCCCGTAGTCCCAACTACGAGGCCGAGAGACCCCGGAGCGCTGACATCGAGGCTGGTCTAATAGTTTAACACCCCTAAGCACTCGGCGCCTAATTTTTTGCGGTCAACAAGTCTTTTTTCTTCTTGTGCATGCATATGCAGAGAAGTGTATGCCTATACGGTAGTGTACTGTTGTAACCGCAGAGTAGGGTTTTAACATGCACTGCTATCGAGGCTATTATAGACATCGAGAGCTAATGTTATGTTAATGTTACATAAAATATCTCAAACTCAATGAGAATTGGATTAAACTATATATGAGTTAATCGATAAAATTAACTCACTTCTGACTATAACACACACAACACTGTTATATAGAGAGAGGAATGAAGATAAAAAAGAGAGAAAGATAATTACTTTAGTGTTTATAATTAACCTACTATAATATATATATATATATATATAATAATACGTGAATCTTGAGATTTGACGAGAATATTTTTTGTACATAAGAACATAATCTCCACCTTTATATTTGGATCCATAAGTAACGATATAATAATCCGAATAATCGGGGAAGCCTCAGAGCACCGAAAAAACACATTCGAATTTCGTAGACTCCACCAATAATATATAATAATCACAATAAAATCGTTTGAGGTTATTCTTTGTAATACGTTTATTATATAAATTGGGTATTTATAACTGAAACACTCACACTACTATAAGAGTAAATATTAATTATTATAATTATTTAAATAAACTAGTACCTTTAGTCTCACTACACGACGTAATTAGTCTATTTACTAAATTAAAGTACCTGGTTAATAGGTTAGTATTCAGAGTTTATTCTTAAATCAATATCACCGCTAATACTGAATATTTTGAATCCACTTCACAAACCTGGTATAGTTTGTGACAATATCTCATCAATTCGATACTATATATATACAAGTTAGATCTTTACGTATTAATTATATAGTAGTATTTTAACATTAAACAACTCTATTACACAATCTTATCAGAAGAGAAATAGCGCTTTATGAATTTCGTATATAAAAAAAACTATTCTTGTACATTAATATATCGCTTTTGGGCCAGCAGATTTTTTATTCATCTTAGCGGGAGAGAGAGAGGAGGTTGCCCGATTCCAAAATTAACCTAGGAGATATATCGGGGCTAAATAGATGCAAATAAAATTAAAGTCAAGATAATATGAATCTTAAAGTATCTTCTTTATCTCAAAATTACCCAGTTGATGACTTATATATTGAGATGAAAATAACCAGGTGAATACATTTGTTTCCGGTTCGAGAGTAAATCTCTTATCCAATCTTAAACAATTGTGGATGTTTAACGGAATGTCAAATGCCGGGTTCTTCATGCAAGCAACATATTGGCCATGTAACCTCCACTACGAAGGTTCGTGATACTCCTCGCGAGATCGATAATAAACATAACTAAATCCTTTAGAGCTTTGTATTCTTTAACTAATCACTATTCAGTCTGAATGTGACGATAATTCATTGAGAGTACATTCTTATTGTACTTGGAACCACAATGTTAAAACTAACTCACCAAAGCGAGCGGAGGCGAAGATATTCGACCCAGCGACCCTCATTGAGGAACTGCTGTTGGTATCAATCTGAGTAAACAGAATTCTACACGAGCCAATTGCAGTCATCCTTATTGAATGGAGAAGTACCGAAAAAACTGTTCCTAAAGACCAATTTCATAATCTAAAATTAGCGTTGTCATGCATAATTTGATTAAGAAAAATAAATACGCCTGTGAACGCGGTTTTACACAAAGGAGAAAATGCAGTAAGGTTATAGTCTCAACAAATATTAAGTTATCTATGAATATATAACTTCCGCCCATTTATGAAATCAGGACACAGGAAAAAAATCTAAAAAAAAGCTACATAAGACAAATAAATTTATTGCCCCAACCCAATAACCTATCACAAACCAATGCCTCAAGTTCAACTTAGAGAATTAGTGAGGAACGGTTAATTGGTGTAAATAATATATTTTGGTGGGGTTAATACCAAGACACTATCCTAGTATAAATATCTATTCTTATCGGATAAGAAAGATGAAGAACAGCAACCACCAACCACAATAAAATCAATAATAAATATATATAATAATATAATTTATTTTTTAGACATTAACATTATATATAAAATGTAATCTACTAAAAATAGTCTGTAAACCAATTACAATAAAATAAGTAATAATATAATATATATATACTATTAGGCTATATATTTATATACTATATATATATATTATATATATATACAGTATATAATAAGGATTTATTATCTGTGCATAATTAACTACACATTAAGAACAATAATAACAACTGGAGACTCCACTATTGATTAACTATATAATACTGGTAGAGGGAACTACAGCTGGATGACTAATATTATTAATTTGAGTTTTTAATAAAAACCTATGATACGGATTACCCTAAGGGGAAACTCCAATTTAGTGAAATTTCCAGGAAGACAATAATCTATCAGGAAAGTGGAGAGAGCTTAATTAAGGACCCGTTGTCCGGCCGCCTAAATAGCTAAGCCGCCATGCCAATCACTTCATAAGTTAAATATAAAATTAATAATAAATCCCAATGTCTTACCAATATTTCTGCCGAGATTAAGCTATTCTAGGGAACATAATTTAAATAAAAGACGTTTATAATAATAAAATATATAATTTATTAAATATCTCTCTATATATATATATATATTATAAAAATTATTACATTAAAATTCCTACCTTAATTACCCTTTTAGGAACAGGAATATCCTAGCCATATTCCTCATTGTTATGAATTTTCCTTTTCTTTCACCTTATCTCCTACACCAGCCTTGTTAATTGGATCCAAACCCAAAAGCCATTGAATGAAACCAAGATATAGATCGGAAACCACTATTAATAACACGTTTCCCCTGAAGAATTTTACATGAGCACTCTCAGAGAGAGAGGGGTTAGTGTATTACATTGGGCACGCACATGTCACGGTGATACCCAACCTTAACAAAAAATTTTATAACCAAATATATAAATGTATATAATATTAAATAATACAAATAAATATATAAATGAAAATTATAAATTTTAAATATCAGAAATAAATCCCACAATTATAACTAACTAAGATAATATCTATGAAGGAGGATATTCACGCTGCACTTAACAAATATCTGTAAGGCGTTCTCCCTAATAGTATTTTCCCTTTTCGCAGACAAATGCAGATGACAGAGCAAGAAATCGAGAAAGATCATGTCGTGCGCGGCGAAATGAGAAAGAACTCCCTTATTCTGAGAGTGTCCGTCATGCAAAGTTGTAGTTTGTACTAGGGAGCGTAGTTCGTGCAATAAAGCTCTGAGCTGAGCAATTACTGACTCCACACGATAGACAATCTCTCAGTAGGCAGTCGAGCAATCCCATATTCTTAAGCGTGGAGAGAGAGTTTTTGGTATCCTGTGAAAAGTTTGTAAAATGGAAAATACTTTTGAGGTTTAACTTCCGGTAAATAAATGACAATGTCCGCTCCGAATGGACTGGAAGCTATCGTCTCTTAATATTGGTCTGAGGTTCTAAATAAGGTGTCGGGGTATACATACTACTAAAAGGTCGAGATAATAAGAATGCAAGTCTAGTTTGAATACTAAGTAAGGTAGGTAGATTAGAATGTACTATAGTTTATATTATTTAATTTTGTATTACTATTATTTATCCTTGATCTAATGCTAACGATATGGTATTTTGATAAGCACAAAACACAATATAAAATTGATTAATATATTATAATATCTTGAGGAGATGTTAAGATAATTTGATTATCTCCTATCCAAACAGATAAAAAGTGTTAGAATAAGATTTTTATATAATATCACCAGTACTATATATATATAAATATAAATATAATATATTATATATATATTATATAATATATATATATATATATATATATATTATATATATATATATATATAACATGAGGATATAACTTGAGTTACTTCGCACCGCATGGATCACCCAATTCCCTTACACAGTCGGCCAAACACCAGTTCACGCTATTAGAAACTACCGGACTCTGCGGTCAGTTCCCGGCCCCTCCCTTCAACAAGACATCCGGATTTGGATGATCCCAGATTGCCTCCTGGACGAATAGTTTAGCAAGGAACAACTGCCTTGAGAAGAAAGAGTTGAGGAAACAAGTCTCACTGCCAGGTGACTCTTGCACGCACCAGTGCATCAGGTGGCACACTATATTTTGACTTATGCTGGCCAAATTAAGTTGGTGAAAGTTAAAAAAATCTAGTATTTTGTAGATGTGTGTGTCAGACATTTGTGTTGCCACGGTTCCTATATCTGCCCTATTGTGGAAAAATAGTATAAATTAAGGACCTCGTGTGTGGCTCGCCAAGAAGACAAGAAAAAAGTGAATATTAGATAGACATTATCACCCGAAAGAAAGAAACAAAAGAGAGTATCATCCATGTATTGGCGTTTTGCTTCACCGGAACCCGATAGCGCCGCAAAATTGGCCATTTAACAGTGTTGCGTACAGTTATGTGTTCCTTGTCTTGGTATACTTTTATTGCGGTAACTGTAGTGTTGACTAAACTAGTAGGGGCCCGATTCTGTCAAGGATTGTACTTCGAAAAATATTATTAATGTTCTGGGGAAAAGGATTGTCTGATTTCCTTTTGTTGTTACGTAAAGATGTTGATATAAGAGTGTAGGTGGTGGCATGGGTATGTGATGTAGTCAATTGTTGTGTGTTGGTTTAAGTGCACACAATGTTGCGTACCCTATCATGTCTTCTAAACATGTTATCCTCATCGACGTAAATAATTTGTAATTCCTGCCTCAGTAATATCATTGTACTGCGAGAGCTATTGTTGCTTGTAGTCAAGCGTAAAACACAAACCAATATTAACTGATGGTGATTCAACTTACTTCAAGGTTAACATCCAATCAGCCAAATATGTAGTTAACAGTGGTATGAGTGCCAAAATTTAATTAAAAACGTATTACCATAACATGCGATGAATCTTCTTCTATTTTAACCAGAGAGCTGAAGAGACAAAATGGAAGTCCATCTCATATAATTTGCGAGTCCTCCGTAGAGAGAATGGTTAGTTATCATAGTGTCGACGGAAAGAAGTCAAATCAAGGTTATGCATACACCAAGTTTGTATAGGACCTGGGTATACTAACTTTTGCGACGGTGAGATGGATACTGTCCCTGCAACCGCACATAGAACGTATAATTACCAGCAAATTTTCAATCACATATATTAGGCTCTTGAAAATTTCATCAGGAGCGAGCTACTCGAGATAACTAATTTTCCTATAATTTCTCACAGTTTGGCGCGCGGAAAAAAGCCACTTGTAAAAATGAAAGCTGGGCAAGATCCTGGATTTATAAAACCTCTGCGAGTTTGTTACACCAGCCTCTACATACGCAAGCATACTCTGCCATGCTTGTCTTGTGAAGATTGTCCGTTTTCTTGAAATCGCACATTGAGACCGCACAGTTGCGACACTTCCCACCCCGGCACTAGTTGAAAGCCCTGTGATGGTAAATCTGAGGTATATTAAATCAGAGGTGATTGATGGTCACTAGTCTATCCATGTGATCTAAGTGATTACTTGAATTTTATTACTTGATGTGGTAGGTTCATGCTGAGGTAATATTATGTTGGATTTGGTAATCGTTTTTCACTTTCCCAGGGAGAACCATAGTTGTGTGTAGTAAGTTATCGTATATAGCTAATCCTACTCCTTTACTTAGGAAATTTTTCGCCTTATTCCCTGTAGACGAACCTCTTACTTGTAGGGTCCTTAGACTCCAAAAGTACTCATCTATTTGTAAATAACAGTGTTCTAGAAGATGAATTATATATTTCATCTGGCCTTACTTGAGTCTAAAAAGGGCTGCTGTGGGTGTTCTATAAGAGACGTTTCTTGAGAATGAGGTAGTGTGCACGGACTGCTGTGTCACCGTGAGAGTTATAGGAAGAGGCAACTTCTGCTTACAGAGGGACGTTTTGCTTGAAAGAGTGAGACTGCTATGCTTTAAGAGGGTGTTCATAACTCTAAGGGTCACCAAATAATGAAATTGTGCAGGAGAGCTGGGATAGCTATATTTTTCTTATCACCTCCTTCTCACACTTATCAACAGAGTTGTAAATTGAAATGTAACTTTTCTCGTATTACCTCCACAGCATTAAGGTAGTAGTTATAAATGGTACTTTGGATAGACTCACGTAATAGCCTTACAATTTATACGTTAAGGGGCTCTAAGTATCTACAGTGTCACTTATATACTCGAGTATTATATATAACCTATTTCTGATGAAAGCCGCTTACTTCAACTAAAAAATAAGATGCTATTATATGGTATTAAGTGAGTTATTTTATTTATGGTAACTCGAAGCTCTAAATGATACCAATATCACACAGCAGTTAAACATCTTTAAAAAACTTATCTTAAAATTAGATTTTGGATGAAATAATAGCTTTGATTACTAAGACAATTTAGAGGAGAACCTTGGAATATTTTCACATCTTTGTAAATTTAATGCTTACGTTTTTTAATAAAAAAAATAATAAGAATAATAATAAAAAAATGTTAACATATAAATATTCATGTCGAACTGAGATCGAGCACAATTTTTCTGCAAATGAAACCAACTTTGGCGAAAATGAAAAAAAAAAACGATAAAACTCACCAGCTATATCAGACATGGATAAAAAAGATCAAATATAATACATCAAAACAAATATAATATAACAATAACAATTTACTAATTAAAAACTAAACTATATACGGTACTTAATAGGGAAACACTTGTTTTATATTTAAAATCAGTATGGAAAGTGCAAATGCACTAGCATGCATTTCTCAAGGAGTATTCGAAAGAGAGAGATCTATGGTGGAAACATGGCACTGTGATAGTTCGAGAGCTATTAGAGTAAAAAGTAACTGTTGATGAGACCCTATTTCTTCACGGCACTTAAATATAATAGAAAAGTAAGAGAGAGAGTCATATAAGTATTAGGAAAAGACGAGACACTACATGAGAAAGAATGGTTATAAGAATATGAGTATAGAAAAGATTACAAATTAATAACTTAATAAATATATATAAGTTATAATAGTAGAAGAGAGGATTTCAATATCACTCTCTCCAGAGAAGGAACACCTATATAATAAGTGAGAAAATATAAGTTAAATTATTGAATGAATTAAATGCATTCAATATCCTATGCTTCCAGGATGCCTTGAAGTTTCATACGTAGATATAATATAATATTGAGTAATATATATATAATATTAATAAATGTTATTCAGAAGTGAATTTAATTTGAACCTTCAAAGGGATTTAAAAATATTTCTCTGGGCCGCCATGTTATCCCGAGTATATTTTATGTAATTTACAATCGGAATTTGTTCCCCAACCAAAGTGATAAAAGTCTTACCAAATCAGTATTAGTAAAATCCAACGAGAGATTGTGCCCGACACAATGGTATTGCACAAAACATATACGGAATCCTTAGAACTAACACTTTGTTTTATTGGTGTTTCAATAACTGAAATATTAAACATTATATAGCATGACTTTTATAATTCTTAAATTATGTGGTGATAATTGTATTATAAATATATAATTTTTTATAAGACAAAGAACTTCACACAGCGAGAGAGATATTAAAAGCATATGCTAAAAAAGACTATATTGAAAAAAATTTTATTACAAAACAAAGTCTCGCAAAGATATGAGAGAACTAAATACGATAAATAATTTGCGACATTAGAAAACAAATAAGTTTTAATTTATATAAACAACTATTTATATAATTAATAGAAAAGGTTGAAGCTATTTATACCGTAGTTTATAAATTAACGCGAATAAGTA
>JABUQX010018301.1:0-5000 GCA_015478945.1 Trachelipus rathkii
AAGAGGAGATCCTATTGATTCAAGTCATATTTTCAATTAAAATTGTTTGTTTTACATACCCTAAAGCAGTAAATTAGTAAATCAGTAAATCAACACATCCACCCTACTACCCTCATGCCCATCCTATGATCTATTGATCTACTTTATTTCATGTCACATTTCGAGTATCATTTTGGATAAACCCATAACATAAAATCTAGTTCTTTATACACTGTGACCAACGAATATAGCTAACGTCAAAGTTTTCACATTAATAAAGCTAACATAGCATACCAGAACTAAGAATTATAAATGTACAACGCTATCAAACCTAAACACACTAAGGATGAATAACTGTCAGCATTACAAAGTTTCTCACTTACACAGTAAAGCAACTAGACATAGCATAGCAAAAAAACGTACATATTTCACACTTTTGTCAACATGGGATCTGCTAACATATAATGTTAATTTTTCAATTAGCATGGTAATTGTAAAGCGCGAAGAATTAATGTTATATAACCTTGTCTAAGTTATATATGTCTTGAGTCAAAGCAAACTATAGTCTACGGTAACGTTAAGCAAAGTTTCCCAACATTAATAAGAAGCTTACATAGCTCATCTGATACTAAAGAAATACTATGAACAACGACACACCGAACACACCATAGCGAAGCAAGGAATATACCGCTAACTATTAACAAAGTTCCATACTTAACAACAGTTAAAGTAACTAACAATATCTTAACCAAAACCGTGAAACTTATTCCCCCACTTTGTCAAGGCACATCTCTAACATAATCAATGTTAATTTACATTAACACGGTGAATTTAAACAAAAATTTATCATAACCTTGTTTAATTATCATACAGACCAACGAATACATGCTAACATAACAAAGTTTTCTCATTAATAAAGCTAACATAGCATCACCAGAACTAAGAATATAATGTAAAACCGACCACCTAAACACACCTTAAGGACGAATAAACTGTTAACATTACAAAGTTCCATACTAAACAACAGTAAGTAACTAACATAGATACAAAAACGTAGCCGTATTCACATCTTTGTCAAACAATATTCTACATATAATGTTAATTTTCATTAGCATTGGTAATATTACAAAAATTTATCATAACCTTGTCAAATTATCAAACTGATCAACGAATATACGGTAATGTAACAAAGTTTTCACATTAATAAAGCTTACATAGCATCATCTGAACTAAGAATATAATGCACAATGACAAACCTAACACACCTTAAGCAAGAATAAACTGCTAACATTAACAAAGTTTCATACTTCATAACAGTAAAGTAACTAACATAGCATACAAAAACGTAACGTATTTCGACTTTGTCAAGCATATCTCTAACATAACAATGTTAATTTTACATTAATACGGTAAATTTAACAAAAACTTATCATAACCATTTCTAATTATCATACAGACCAACGAATATATGCTAACGTAACAACATTTTTTACATTAACATAGTAACATTTACCAAAAATTTATCATAACATTACCTAACTATCATAATTCCCAACGAGTAATTGCAAACATAACAAAATTTAACCCAAGCATAACATAAAAATATGTTCTTTGAATAAATATATCATAAGTAAAAGTTGTAATAGTTTACTGATCCTAAAGCAGTAAATCCATAAATCAGTAAATCAAACTATCAGCCCCTCCCCACCCCTCCCTCCCACTCTTCCATGATCTATTGATTTATTGATCTATTGATTCAGGTCACACCTCAAAAATCATTTCGGATAAACATAGCGTAAAAATAAGTTCTTTATATACTAACCATCGAATATATGCTAGCGTAACAAAGTTTTGACATTAATAAAAGCTAACATAGCATTAACCTGAACTAAGAATATAATATACAACGACAAACCTAACACACCTTACCCCCGAATAAACTACTAACATTAACAAAGTTCCGTACTTAACAACAGTAAAGTTACTAATACAGCGTACAAAACGTAACCTATTCACACATTTTTCAAGCATAACTCTTAACATATTAATGTTAATTTTACATTAACAGTAATATTTAACAAAAATTCATCATAACCCTGTCTAATTTTCATACTAACCAGCGAATATATGCTATCGTAACAAAGTTTTTACATTAATATAGTAATATTTAATAAAAATTCATCATAACCTTACATAACTATCATAATACCCAACGAATAATTGCAAACATAACAAAATTTTATCCAAACATAACATAAAAATAACAAAGTTTTAACCAAACATAACATAAAAATAAGCTCTTTAAATTAAATATCATAGTAACGTGTAATAGTTTACTGATTTTAACGCAGTAAATCAATAAATCAGTAAATCAAATCACCAGCCCCTCCAATCCCCTCCCCACCCTACCTTCCATGATCTATTGATCTATTAATTCAAGTCATATCTCGAGTATCATTTTGGATAAACATAACATAAAAATAGGTTCCTTATATACTGACCTACAAATATTTGCTAGCGTAACAAAGTCTTAACATCAATAAAGCTAACATATAATAACCTGAACTAAGAATATAATGTACAACGACAAATCTAACATACCTCACACACAAATAAACAGCCAAAATTAACAAAGTTCTATACTTAATAACAGCAAAGTAACTAACATTACATACAGAACGTATCCTATTCACACTTTTTTCAATCATATCTGTAACATATCATTGTTATTTTTACCTTAACATAGTAATATTTAAAAAAAAATTATCATAACCTCACCTAATTATCCTACAGACCAGCGAATATATGCTAAGGTAGGAATGGTTTTCACTCAATAAAGCTAACATATCATAACCTGAACTAAGAATATAATGCACAATGAAAAACCTAACATACCTCACGTGTGAATAATCTGCAAACATTCACAAAGTTCCCTACTTTTCAAAGTAGTAGTAGCTAAGCAGAACAACAAACCAATGTATCCCCTCCTTTTC
Source organism: Trachelipus rathkii (assembly GCA_015478945.1). Lineage (NCBI taxonomy): Eukaryota > Metazoa > Arthropoda > Malacostraca > Isopoda > Trachelipodidae > Trachelipus > Trachelipus rathkii. The sequence goes on from JABUQX010018301.1 coordinate 2,973, forward strand.
CAACAATATCAGCAACAGCTAAAGCAGTATTATCTAACAAAATCCCTAAACAAAGTAACCAATCTATCAAAGATACCTCCATCTTGAACTATGAATTGATACTACCTTCATCAAAACGCCACTCACATCAAAATATAAACGCATTTTGAACTTGAATAAAGGTAGAACATTAGCAAAATTGGTCGAGTTGAACTAAACATTACTCAGCAAAAAACTTGACCTAAGCCCACGTTTTCTATCAAACCACAATAACCACTTAACACAGTTAATGATCTTCGAAACCTATCATTTCTCTAACAAATCAGTGTTAATTTCACAAAGTCGTCATAGTAATATTTAAAAAAACGTAGCAGAATTAAACATAACCTAACAAATCTAACACTTACAATTGAGGAAAACCTACAATAGAATACTAACATTTGGAACTACGCATAAGACATTAACGGATTGGGACTATGAATAAATTCTCAACCTACCCCTCATTACACAGCAAAGCTCAACCTATCCCTGCTTTTCAATCCTATCATCAGCAGCTAAAGCAGTTTTATCTTCCAACAAAACTGCTTAACAAAGTTTCTAATCGGTCAAACGACACCAGCATCTTTAACTATGAATTTGATACTTCTTTCATCAAAGTGTCTTGCATATCAAATGTAACATAATTTTGAATATGAATAAACGTGGACCATTAGGAAAATTCTCTGGTCAACATCATAAAACTTAACCTAATCGATCATACAGATCAACGAATAAACGCTAACAACTTAACCTATCCTACCTTTCGAAACATCACGCAATACCTTCGAGTCTTTAGGCTTACACGGGGGGTTTGTCATTAGGGTTACTCTCATGTTTATACAAAAGCTTTCACGAATGCACTCACTCAGCAACATAATCTCAATTCTTTACTATACATAACCGAACAATTTTCACGATGAGGTTCCAACCTACAAACGGAGACCCACCCGCGGAGAATGCATGAAGAGCATTTCGGGTACCCCGAAGGGGGGTGTAAGCGGCAAGGGCGCAACCCAAAGGGTTGTGCCCTTACGTAACCGCTTACACCGGTAAGAGATTTATAGAGGCCAAGGTTTATTAAATATCTTTCAAAGAAATAATCTTTGTCGGCGCGCTTGACAATCTGCATATCTGTGTTAATTTTAAATACGTTTTTAACACTCTCACATTTCTAAATATTAAAACGCTGTAATGTGATCAGTGCTATTCTTGATATGCCATCAAAATATCATTTTGCATACCACCCTACTTCAACATTTTCTCTTTCGAGCTTTTATGGGAATTCAATAACGTCTGTAGTAAAGTCCTGATATTTTTTTATGATTTTCAGGATGTAGATCCATAGAAGCCGATGAAGGCAACGTTAAATAGATATGGCAACGATGATGATGGCAACGTTAAATAGAAATGATCTTCGCTCTCCATGTTCACAAAGTAAACTGATGCAATGTTTTCTTATTTCTCATAGCTTTATATAACTATCAAAACTTCAATAGGGTAACCACCCATTTGTCCAAAAGATACTGTTTCATTTTTACCTTTTCCTTAGATCCTTTTATTTTTTCTATTTTATATATTCGTGACTCTTAGGATCAAACCGTATTTTCTGCATTTCTTGTTTATAGAACCCTCCTTTTATTTTTTTCACCATCTAAGTTTTCAAGGTAGTATAATTTTAACCTGTCTCTCTGGGAATTCTTCTGATGGTAACCCTATTTAAAAACATCCTCGTGACCATCCAGCTTCGTACCCTTTTCTGAAATTTTTTCATGAGTCCTAGACACTCTCACAAAACTGGTACTTTAACACCTGGTGTTACCTTTTATTTTGCTAAACTGTGGTTACAGGTACAGAAAGTTTTTCTTCACCATCTCTATAGGGTATTCTTAAGTGTTCTATGATAAGACCTATTTATAAGGAATAAGCCAGGTCTTTGCAGTATTCGAAATATTTAAAATGTATTCATCTTCGTGAAATACCTTTGCATTCTTGCTTTTATAATTCTTTGTA
>JABUQX010018301.1:12500-20000 GCA_015478945.1 Trachelipus rathkii
AGCAAAGCGGGGCTTTCATAAAATGAAAGTGCGCTAACCTCCTTTGTTCTCCTACGAACAAATCTTTCTGCCCTCTCAAATTAACATCTAAAACAATTCTGTAAATCTTTCTTTCCTCCTCTTATTCGATCTGATGATTCTGTTTCTAATTCTCCAAATGAAAAGGCAAATCTCTTCCGGTCTCTAATTTTCCTCTAACTCAAACCCTGGCGATTTTGGCATTCCACATCCTCCTCCCTCTCCTCTCAGGTGTCCTATGACTTTGCCTGTGATTAATCTTGATCGGGTGCATGGGCTCCTGAAATATACGAACGTTAGGAGGGTAGGCCCGGACGGCATTCCTCCCCCAGGTTTTTGAGGGAGTGTGCTTCCGTGCCTATTCCCACCCTTCGTTTCAACTATATCTCTATATCTCAATTCTAACATTTCCCTCAGTGTTGGAAGCACGCACATTGTCAACCTATTCCGAAAAACAAGGAAGCCGCTCTTGATACTTCCAACCTTCCCGCTATAGCTTCTTACTTGTATTCTATCTAAGATCTTTGAACTCTTTCCTCAACTCTCATTTCTTAGATCATCTGAATCTCATTAACTTCTTTCCGATCGCCAGTACGGTTTTCGGCGCTTGAGGTCTACTGGCGATATACTTTCCAATCTTACTGGTTTATGGTTTTTCCGCCCTTAGGAACTACGGGGAAACTTGCGTGGTTGGCCGGCTTGACCATATCCAAAGGATTTGACCGGGTAATGGGCTTTCCGCGTCACTGTTCCTCCAAGCTCTTCCTCCTTTTGGGTTTCTTCCTTTCTCTTTCTTCCTTATGTCTAGTTTTCTTTTAAAATCGCTCAATATCGGCTGTTGTTGATGGGGCTACTTCTTTTTCTTCTTTCCCTGTCAATAGTGGTGTTCCTCAGGGTTCTGTCATATCTTCTACTTTATTCCTACTTTTTCATTAATGATGCTTGCTCACCCTTGCCATATCTAACTCTATTCCTCATATGCGATGACTCGGACCCTTCATCCTTCACTCAGTTTCAATTCTGTCCCTCTTTTACTTCTAGAACTGCCTCTCGTCTTAATCTTTCGATTCTACTTTCGCTGACCTGGATAGAATTCCGGGTGGGGTCGTCTCAACTTGTGAAATTCAATTCTTTAAAAAACCCAACTTCTACAATCTCCCTCTCTAAGACACCCTCTAACTTTGCTATCTCTTTTCGACGGTTCTTTCGTCTCTTCTGTTGACAATAAAAACATCCTTGGCCTTGACATAGAACACAAAAATGTCTTGGAAAACCTCACATCACAACGGTTGCCTCAAAGAAGCCTCAGAAAACTAGAAGTTCTGTTTAGACTGCGAAACTCTTTTTCCCTCTTCTCAGTTACTCCGCTATAAAAGGGCCTCATCCGCCCTTGTATGGAGTACTGCTCTTATACTAGGGGGGGGCTCTGGTTTCACCAGGCTTTTGGATAGGGTCGAGTCAAAGGCCAAAAAGGCTTATAAACTGTTTCTGTAACTTTAAAGTTTCACTTGACCGCCCTCTAATTTTTGCGGAGAGATGTTGGTGCTTTATTCCTTTTCTATATGTACCGCAACAGTCGGCAGGTGTTTCCGGAGGGAGCGTTATCACTCGCCCTTACCTCCACCTTTACGTCTCCCTCGTAGCACTAGGGGTGCTATGTCTGCACATGAGTTTTGTGTTGATGTAGGTAACTCCAGGCTAGTTCGCTGCGGTGCTTCCTTCTTTCCTGCCACATCTGTTCTGTGGAATTCTCTTCCATCTTCTGTGTTTCCTGCTGAATTTAATCTTCCCAGTACTTCAACAGACCTGCGTCTGGGTGCTCAATATTCGTGCGTAATTACGTTAGTTGTTGAACTTCTGAGGCGTGCAACACCCCCGCCTCCCTTGATAAGGGTCTGCCCGTGAGTGGGTGGTGACACTGTAAAAAAAAAAAAAAAAAAAAAAAGTGGGTTTGGAAACTGCAGGAGATTAGTTTCACGGTGAGTAAGTAAGTCAGGGATAGAGAAAGAGTAGCGATAATTATGAAAGAAGATTAGTCGGAATATGTAATGTGGGCAAAGGTTAATGTAGTTAAAGGTTAATGTGGGTTAAAATGAAATTGAGGATTAAAAACTGGATATTTGTAATTGTAAGTGCATATACGTCAGTAAATTATATGGAGGTGTTTTTAGAAGAATTAAACGAATGTGTGGTTCAATTTTTTTTACCTTTAACCGTCACTCACGGGCAAAGCCCTTTCAAAAAGGGGGCAGAATAATCAGAGAAAGAAGAACCACCCAGAACCTAATCCTAGTGCATATCTGTTAGGTGAGAACAGACTGAGGCTTTAAAGAGAGAAAGATTAAATCCAGCAGGAAAAACGTATGATGGTAGCGAGTTCCCAGAAAATAGGAGGCACCACGTCGAGCAATCCTGAGGTTCCAATACTTACACAAAATTCATGTACGAGTAGGGTCCACCTTGTGCTACGAGGAGAGGTCAATTCACTCGAGCACTTACCGTTGTAGTACTTGTAGAAAGCACCTTCACGTAGCAGAGATAGAGAATCAAGTAAGTTTGTAAGTAGGAGACAGTTTATTAGTCTTTAGCCCTTGATTCAACCCTATCCATAGGAGGGTAGAGCCGGAGCCCCTCCAAATTTGAGAACACTACTCCATACAAGGAGTAGTATATATGTAAATGCATATGTAATTGAAGCAACTATTTGGAAAAAAAAATTCGCATCCGAGCAGAACTCGCCATCCTCTTAGGGCCACGATAGCAACCGTTGTAATATGAGGTTTTCAAGAAAATTTGCTATAAGTTCAGATCAAGAACGTTTATGCTAGGGCAGGTGAAAGAGATAGGAAAATTAAGAAGTATTTTTGAGAGGGAGATTTGAATAAAATACACTTTTCTAAATAGTTTTAAATTTCATAAGGTGAGGAGAACTCACCGGGAAATCCCATCCAGATCAGCAAGAAAGTTGAAGTCAAGAAACAACTTGTGATGTAAAAGAGGGGGCAGATTTGAAGTGAGTAGAAGAATAAAGAGTTAAATCATCGGCATAATAGTTAGAATTACAGCTGAGAAAATCGTTGATTAAAAAAGTAAGAATAAATTTGGAGATAGAACAGAACCATGAGGAACATTACAATTTAATGGAAATTAGGAAGAAGTGGTTCCATCGACAAGTGCTGATATGGAACGACCTGAAAGAAAAACAGACATGAGTATTAAAAGAGAAGGAGGAAACCAAAAGAAAGGGAGCTCAGAGAGAAGTGACTCGTGCCACATCGATCAAAAGCTTTCTATATGTCAAGTGCCACCACACATGACTCTCCAAAATCCTTATCGGCAGAAAATCATAAATCAGTGAGATAGGATAGTATGTCACCAGTTGACTTCTAACGTCGAAAATCGTACTGGTTATCTGAAAGAAGAGAATGAGATTCTTGATTATCCAAGAAATGAATTTTGAAGAGTTTCAAAGATTTTAGACAGAATACAAGTGAGAGCTACAGGACCACAGTAAGAAGGTTCAGAGCTGTCGCCCTTCTTTGGGAACGGCTGGACATACTCATGCTTCCAACACTGAAGGAAAGTATTAGTGGTAAGGTAAAACATGAAGTTGACCGAGTATAGGCACCAGTTCCGAAGCACAGTCCCTCAAAACACAGGGAGAAATACCATCCGGACCACTAGCATTTTTAACGTTCATAGATCTCAAGATCCCATACATATGGTCATGCGTAATCACAGGCAGACACATTGGACACCTGAGAATAGAAGGAGTAGGAAGAGGAATGCCAGAATCATTGAGGGTTAAATTAGATGAAAAAAGGAGGCATAAGAGATTAGAATTTTCAGAAGAAGTGTTAGCTATAAATCCGTCAGAGAGGGGAAGAAGAATTATGACAAATTTACATAAGTTATTTGAGATGTTTTTATCAAGAGCCATAAATGTTTATTAGTAAAAGAGCCAAGGAGGTCAGCACATTTTCTTTTTGGGAAAGTTTGTTTATCTTCTCGAATAATATTCCTGCCACAATTCCGAGCTGAACGAAAAGTAGCAAGAGTGATAGGAAAACGAGAGTTTTTCCATTCTCGATAAGCATCGTCTCTATCCTGAAGGACACGAGAACAAGTGACATGGAACCGCGGATTTTGAGGAGAATAAGATTTAGTTGAAAATGGAATGAACATGCTGATCCCATAGGTGATTATGGTCCCTTCTTTTCCGGCAGAAATCGATACATCCTTAGTGTCAAAATCAGATTCATTTCAAGAATAGTTTGCATTGAAAGTCCCCCAATTAGTCCGATTAAAGTGCCAGAAAGTTTGTTTGTGGCATGATGGATCTGCTTTAGAGAAAGCATTATAATTAGGAGCTACAACATTATGGTCAGAGTTACCAATAGATGGAAAAATTGTGCATTTATGGCGAGAAGGAGTAGTGGTGAAGCATAAGTCAAGTGTATTTCGGAACTGGTTACGAAAGTTCCAGTATACTTGTAGGTTCCCTAATGAACTGTCCCAGAGGTTTAAGAATATTGAATAATTTAGCTTCTTTCCACCTATATCAGCATGAAAGGAGCAGACCAACCTAGTGTGACGTACGTTGAAATCCCATAAATAGAGAACCTCAGCATTTGTGTGAAAAGATTTAACAGTCTTGTGAGAGGTTGCAAGATATTAAAAAAAAAAATTGGAAAATCTGTCTCATTAGAGGATCAGTAGCAAAAGCACAAGATAATGGTAGTGGTAGTAGGAAAGATTTAAGAATATCGAAATTAGGATATCCAAGGTTTACGAAACGTGTTACAGGAGTGTTGATGTCTATATAAACAAAAACCATACCATTCAGATGGAATTGTAAAATAAGTTATAGTTAGAGATATTTACGTTATTTAAGAAAGAATCCCTGGATAACTGGGATAACAGATAACAGAGATAACAGAGAGATTTAGTTGGAATGATAAAATATGTTAATAGGGTGATTAAAATGAAGGGGTGGATGATTTAGAAGTAAATGGAATAATTACATTGTCCTACTTTATGTGTAAGGTAAGAGCAAGGGTGATAAAAAGGACTGCTCTAACTACAAAAAAAAAAAAGATATATAATTGAATGCGTTAGGTGAAGCATTATTATTATTATTATTATTATTATTATTATTATTATTATTATTATTATTATTATTATTATTATTATTATTATTATTATTATTATTATTTAATTATTATTATTATTAGAATTATTTATTATTATTATTATTATTATTATTATTATTATTATTATTATTATTATTATTATTATTATTATTATTATTATTATTATTATTATTATTATTATTATTATTATTATTATTATTATTATTATTATTAGTAGTAGTAGTAGTAGTAGTAGTAGTAGTAGTAGTAGTAGTAGTAGTAGTAGTAGTAGTAGTAGTAGTAGTAGTATAATTGAAAAAGTCAAGAGAATTACGGATAATAAGATTGAGCTATGTATTTTCAAGGATGGTTGAGGATGTGTGGTAGAGACTGATAAAGACACGCAGAAAAGAGTAAAGACGATTTTGCACACCTTGATTTGTAAAAGCTGAACGGCAGACTTAAAAGAGTGAAATTGTGGAAAGTATGAAGCAAATGGAATGTTGCTAAATGCGATTGAAGTATTTTATCATATGGAACAGTGGAGAATGCGCTGGGATTGAGTGAAGTGAATTGCTTTAAATTTTACGTATTGTCGCAATGCCGCTACCGTGGCTCAAACGGTAGAGCGACGGAGTCGCATGGCAAGGTCGGGGGTTCGGATCCTAAGGTAGAAATTACCGAAAAAAAGTCCCTCCTGAAATAGGGCTAATGCCCGTGAGGTGTGAACTTTTAATTAAAAAAAAAAAAAAAAAAAAAAAAAAAAAAACGTAGGTGAAGGTTTGAGATAGGTTTGTTTTATGTCTTAATGGTTATTTGATATCTTCATGCAGAATGTAGTTAAAGATGTGATATATTCGGGAAAGGAGGCTATTTGATTATATATCAGTGTTGTGCTATTAAGATATAACACTGTGTTGGTGGCTGACTCAAATAAAAAATTACATTTCAGGTGATTAATTTTGAACGTGTGTGTCAAATGAACGGACTAAAAATTAATCTTGTTAAAAGTAAAGTTATTTTGCAAATTATGGAAGACTGTTTAAACATCATCTACTATTAAATGATTTAAGGCAACATTTATCTATGTTACAATCAAATTAGAAGCTGCAAAGCAAAATATTTTAATTATATCTTAATTTTTAGCTTAACAAATACTATGAAACTCAGTTTGATTCATCTGGCAATGTTGCCAAATTTGATTTTAAGTCTTTCTGATCCATGGCTTCAGTCTTTTGAGAAAATTGCATTTAAGAAAAGTTCAACTAATTCAATAACATTCCTCAAATATGAAGGTAAATATTATTATTATTATTATTATTATTATTATTATTATTATTATTATATTATTATTATTATTATTATTATTATTATTAATTATTATTATTATTATTTATTATTATATGATTATTATTATTTTATTATTCTTAATATAATTATTCTGAACTATAGTTGTCTTTGAGCCCTACTATTATTATTATTATTATTATTATTATTATTATTATTATTATTATTATTATTATTATTATTATTTTATTATTATTATTATTATTATTATTATTATTATTATTATTATTATTATTATTATTATTATTATTATTATTATTATTATTATTATTATTATTATTATTATTATTATTATTAATATTATTAATTATTATTATTATTATTATTAAAAATATTATAATAATTTAAGAAGATTAAGACACACAATAATTTAAATCGTGTAAATTCACGGATCTATTTCTTTATAGTTCTGTTTTTTCTTCTTCTCAAATAAATCGAAAATAAACTGCAAAAAATCTCTACCTTCGAAAACTGTTCAGAAAATGAAGCAATTCCACTTTTGAAAATAGAGTTGTCCTGTAAACTATTATGTATAGTCACACTGGAAGGCGTTATGTACTTCAAACAATAAATCTTTAAAGAAACGTATTAATAATATATCGATTTAATATTTTTCAAATTATTACGTGCAATACTTATAAGGTAAATATTAAATGAAGAACAAATTCCACATATAATTTTTATTCTCTCGGTAGACAATGTCTAGTTGGTAACATTTGAAACCTCTTCAAAAATGGTTTGGGAAGGATTTTGAATAAGTTGACTTTAACAGTTCTCAAATGAGAAGAAATAAAAGGAAACAACTGGAGAATGACCTCTAGGACATTACGTAAGCTCTAGGACATTTACGTATTTGTTATGTTGTGAGAAAGACGTAATGCCTTCAAGTTTAAGGGCACTACAAAGTTCACAAGATATCTCTGTTTCTCAGTTGTCAGTTGTGGAATATTTTCTTTCCCTGAGAATTTCAGGATGGGAGAGATATTCTTCAGATTATTTTCGA
>JABUQX010018301.1:25000-29773 GCA_015478945.1 Trachelipus rathkii
GGCGATCACGACCATCTCCGAGCCATGCAAAAGCATTCCCAGCAGCAGATAGGTGGTAGTGGACAGCCAACCCAACTACCACCGTCCCTTAGTCGCCTTCTACGATACGCAGGACATACGATGTGGGCAATTCTTTCTCCCCCACACACATAGGGATATAAGTAGTAGGGATGTTTGTAGGATGTTGTCTAGAAGAGGGGTGAGGATGATAAGTATGTGTATATGATATGTGGATAAATGGTGGTCAGTAAGATGTTGCCTGGAGGATGAGTGTGTGAAGAAAGTGAACGCAAAAGAGAAAGGCGAACCATTAAAAATGGGAGGTAATTTCATCGCTTTGAGTATGCGTAAACTCTCCCTACATACATACATATATATATATATATATATAATATATATATATATTATATATATATATTATATATATATATATATATAATATATATATATATATATAGAATGGCAGGATCCTTCCGCGGAGCACCCGCACATTTTTAAAGATCCCGCATCTCCGCATCCGCATCCGCGCTTTGCCTGCGGATGTTGCGGCGGATATTTATTGTCGAGTTTGATAAAGAATTTTATAATAAAAATACTTAAGAATGTAAGAGTTGCAACCGATTAGATGAGAAACATGGGACTCGACTAAACTGTGTAATGATGACTCAATCTCCGCAGCAATGAAGTTCATAATAATTTGAGTTCAAACAGAGCACATGAATTAGGATGCCAAAAATACCAGCGCCTTTACAGCTCGTCTCCGATAAATACCATTAATCTCAGAGCTAAGAAAGCATTTGAGTCAGTTTCAAGATGAAAATGATAACGGTTTTAAAAAGAGAATAAAATGTAATAAAACTAGAGCTAGGAAACGTTTTGGTTCTGTGGAAATTAATGACCTTCATACTTTGCACTACTTACCTAGATCCCCGTTATAAAGCAAGTTTTTTTGTAACAATATTAGAACAAATTAAATGGTCACTTTGTGTTGCAGTTGAAAAACTTCAATCCGAACAGTCTATTAATTCGCCACCCATTAAATGAAAAAAAAACGAAATCTCCAGACCAACACCTCCTAGAAGTAAAGTCATAACAGATTCACTGGTAAATAGATTTCCTACATCCAAGTTAGTTGATCACACGCAAGAAACACGCCATCCCAAAGATGAAGTGAAAATGATTGAAAACTATCCCCAAGAAAAACGACAGATACAAATGATGATCCTATTAGTGGTGGAAAGTTTTAAGCAAAATGTTTAACGCCACTCTTCAAGTAACTTGCCAAGGAAATACTGTGGCCTGTCCCCAACACTAGTATCCCAGTGAGAGAGTATTGCAATGCTGGCTAAATATATAATAAAAAGGAACAAGGCCTTCGCCTCGTCGAAAGATTGATGTTTCTCAAGCACAAGCTTCCTATATTTGAATTTCAAACTAGTGCAAAAAGTATATAATCATTGTAAAATCTCTTTCATTAAGGTCGGAGGTTGGGGAAAGATGTTGGTGAGGTGCATTTAACTTGGGTCCCCATCCCGCACCCTGGTAACAATTAAATCTTAATAGATTGTGGCTAAAACTCGAAATGTTTATTATATATATTATAATTATATATAATATATATATATATATAGTATAATATATAATATTATAATATATATATATATTATATATATATATATATATATATATATATATAATGAGAGAAGAGAGAGAGAAGAGAGAGAGAGAAAGAGAGGTAATGGTAGTAAAGTTGTTTATCGCCTTAAGTTTGTTTTTTTTTTCAGGTATATAGTAGTGACATTTTTTTATTTTAATTGATTTTAGTGCTTAAATTTTTTGAAAGTTAGGATTTAGTTTGTTCAATTTTTATTCCGCCCAATTTCTTCTTTTGTTTTTAGCTTTTTTTTATTAATTGTTCTTATTTGTGTGTTAGAGTGTGTATGTTGTGTGAAAGATGGCAGATTTGCATAGGCGCCGGGCTTCTATTAACTTCACAAATCCGCTTGCTTAAATCTAACTTTGCCCCTTTGGAATATCACCTATCTAACTCTAACCTTAACCTTTTGCTCTTGTCTAGGCTCAGATGGTAAGATTCACCCTCTAACTCGTTTAAAGTATCTAACTATAAACTTATTTCATAATTCCTGTCTGAAGGGTGGAGTGTGTGCCCATGTAAACATTAATACTCTTGTAACACGTCTCGTGAATCTCGAATCTCCCAACTTCGATGTTCTTTGGGGCTCAAAATCTTTCTTGCCTTCCTACTACAATAATCTTGTGCTTCTGCTACTTGTCTCCTAACAGAACAGATTCACTCTTTCCTTGAATATCTTACTACTCTCACGAGACTGTTATATCTTCTACCAAATACTGAGGGCCTCTATTTAGGGGATTTCAATGTCAACAACACTGAATGGTTTGGATCCTCTCATACTGATTTAGGTGGGGAGGAGGCCGAATCATTCAGCATCTCACGATCTGGAGCATCTAATCAAAAGAAACTACACAATTCCGTTTCGTCGCAAACAATTCTTTTGAACACACTTGACGCTATGTTTCACCACTAGTCCTTCTCTCTATAATAACACTACCTCCGCTCCTATTGGTAAATCTGACACAACCTTATATTCTTATTTTCAATACTTTCTCTCCAACAGCTCCATCCTGCCCAATGCGTTTTTTCTGGCACTTTGATCGGGGTGATTGGGGGCCTTGCGTCTTGCGTTGCTCTACGCTAACTATAATTGAAGAGACTGCTTTGACCCTGGTGACGCTTCGGTTTCTGCCGATTAGGTGGGAGCTGTAATTGTTGACGGAATGAGCAAGTTCTTCCTTCTTCGACTAAAATCTTTCTCTCACTCATAATCCATGGTTCGATCGTGCCTGTTCTTCTGGCTATTCAGGCTAAGACAGCGCCTTGATCGGGTGTGGGAAAAAATTCTCGTTTCTCGCTATCGATCTCGCTAATTTTCATTCAGCTAGAAGTCCGTTGCAAGGATACTCTTCGACGAGCAAAGCGGCGCTTTCATCAAACGAAAGTGCGCTTAACCTCCTTGGTTCTCCTAACTGACAAATCTTTCTGGCCTCTTGCCAAAAACAGCTCTAACAACTCTGTAAATCTTGCCTTTTCCTCCTCTAATTCGACTCTGATGGCTCTGTTGCCTTCTACCAACTGAAAGGCCAATTCTTCGGCCTCTATTTCTCGACTCAACCCTTGACGATTCTGTGCATTCCTCCTCCTCCACTTCTCACTCACAGGTGTCCTCTGTCTTTGCCTGTGATTACATTTTGATCGGGTGCATGGGGCTCCTGAGATTATGAACGTTAGGAAAGGGCGGGGGGCCCGGATGGCATCCCTCCCTGAGTTTTGAGTGAGTGTGCTTCCGAGCTGGCCCTCCACTCGGTTCAACTATATTCTCCTATGTCCAATAAAACACTTTACTCAGTGTGGAAGCACACACATTGTCCAACCTATTTCGAAAAAAAGGAAGCCGCTCTGATATCTTCTAACTATCGAACTATAGCTCTCAACTGTATTTTGTCACAGATCTTTGAAGCTATCCTTAACATTTTTCCGTAGATTATTGGAGACTCATTTCTTCTTTCCGATCGCTAGTACGGCTTTCGGCGTTCGAGGTCTACTGGTGAATATACTTTCATATTTAACCGATTTATGGTTTTCCACCCTTAGGAACTATAGGGAAACTTGCTCGGTTGGCGCTTGACATTCCAAAGCATTTTGGACCGGGTATGGCATGCGTTCACTGCTTTCTCACAAGCTCCATCCTTTGGTTTCCTCCTTCCAATTGCTTACTTATGTCAAGCTTTCTTTCCAAGTCGCTCCATTAGCGACTCTGTATTTTACCAGTAATATTAGTTTTCTTTTTCTTCTTCAATAGTGGATATAATCGCCACAAGGTTCTTGCTAAGCTTCTTATATGTTAAGTTGTTTTCTTTCAGCAGCTTGTCACCAGCACATCTAACTCTATCCGCTCACATGCCGATGACCTCGACCCTTCTTTCTTCAACTCATTTCAATTCTGCTCCCATCTTTTACTTCTAGAATTTGCTCTAGTCTAATCTTCCGATTCTATCTCCGCTGATCTGGATAGAATTCCCGATTGGGGTCGTCTCAACCTTGTGAAATTCCAATTCTTTAAAAACCCAACTTCTTCAAATCTCCCTCTCTAAAACGCCTTCTAACTTTCTATCTCTTTCAACGGGTTCTCTCGTCTCTCCCTGTTGACAATATAAACATTCTTTTCCTTAACATAAACAAAAAAAAAGTCTTGGAACCTCACATCATAACGGTTTGTCTAGCGGCCTCAAAAAGAAACTGGGAGTTCTGTTTAGACTGCGAGACTTTTTTTCCTCATCACAGTCAGTTACTCAGCTATACAAGGGTCTCATCCCCTTGTATGGAGTACTGTTCTCATATCTGGGGCTCCTGGTTTTCCCCGGCTTTTGGACAGGGTGAGTCAAAAGCCAAAAGGCTTATAACCTGTTCTGTACTTCCAGTTTCACTTGACCTCTCTATCTCTTTTGCTGAGCGATGTTGTACTTTATCTCTCTTTATAGGTACCACAGCGGCAAGGTGGTCGAGGGAACTTACCACCCTCGTACCACCACCTTTACGACGCCCTCGTAGCACATGGAGGTTGCTGTGTTCGCGCACAAGTTTGTGGTGATGTAGGTAATCCAGCTAGTTCGCTGCGAGTGCTTCCTGTCTTTCCTGGCCACATCTATTCTGTGGAATTCCCTTCCATCTTCTGC
>JABUQX010018302.1:0-42690 GCA_015478945.1 Trachelipus rathkii
ACTAAAGCTTTACATAAAACTTTATAATAAACTTTATGATAACTTATAAAAACTTACATAAACTTTTACATAATGTTCTTAACTTTGATAACTTTTGATCTAACTTCTACAATTAACTCTTTACATAAAGTTTATATACAACTTTACATAAACTTTTATGTACTTGTACATAACTTTTACATCAAAACTTGTTACATAATATTTACATAAACTTTACGTAATTTATATAAACTTTTATAAATTTGAACCAAATCATATCTTTTGCATCAACCCTTGAGTTAATGTATATCCTGACTTTTTCTCCCCTAATATAACTTTATAATTTTAACTTTATATACACTTACATATCTTATATAAACATAAAATTGGACATAGATAATCTTGTATTATGGAACGTCAGATATGCTTCAAATGAAATTTCATAAACTTTACATAAAACTTTAGCAGGGCAGGCAGGCAGGCAGGAGGCAGGCAGGCAGGCAGAGCCAGGCAAGGCAGGCAGGAGGCAGGCAGGCAGACAAGACGGCAGCAGGCAGGCAGCAGGCAGGCAGCAGGCAGGCAGGTCGGCAGCAGGCAGGCAGGCAGGCAAGAGGGCTGACAAAAGGCAGGCAGGCAGGCATGGCAGGCAGGCGCAGGCAGGCAGGAGGCGGGCAGGCAGGAGGCGGCAGCAGGAAGACAGGCAGGAGGAAGGCTTAAAAAATATCGTAAAATGGGACATGAAAATGTCCAAAATATATAGGAATATTGTTTATTCGCAGGCCAGGCAGGCAAGGCGGGTCAGGTCAGGAGCAGGCAGGCGACAAGGCGGCAGGCAGGCAGGCGGAGGCAGGCAGGCTGGCAGGTCAGCAGGCAGGCAGGCAGGCAGGAAGGACAGGCAGGAGGCGGGCAGGCAGGCGGCAGGCAGGCAGGCTAGGCGGCAGGCAGGCAGGAAGAGGCAGTGCAGGAAGGCAGGCGGCAGGCAGGCAGGCAGAGCAGCAGGAAGGCGGCAGGCAGGCAGGCAGGTAGGCGGCAAGTCAGGCAGTGCAGGCAGGCAGGCAGGACAGCAGGCAGGCAGGCAGGAAGGCAAGCAGGAGGCAGGCAGGACAGGTGCTAAAACTATTCGTAAAATGGGACAATGAAAATGTTTTATATGCAAATAGGCAATATTATTGTTTATTCACGCAGGCCGGCGGCGGCGGCAGGAGGCGGCGGAAGAGGCAGGCACGCAGGGGCCACGCGGCAGGCAGGAGGGCAGGAAGCGCAGGAACCAGGCAGGCAGGCAGGCGGCAGGCAAGGCAGGCAGGCAGGGCAGGCAGGCAGGCAGTCGCAGGCAGGAAGGCCAGGAAGGAGGAAGCGCAGGAGGCAGGCAGCGGCAGGCAGGAAGGCAGGACAGGCAGGCAGGCAGGCGGCAGGCAGGCAGCTGGCAGGCAGCTAGGGCAGGCAGCGCAGGCAGCTCATTGAATTACACAATATCACGATTTTTACTTCCTTTTCCCATATAACGCTTCATAAATAGCTATCGAATGAGAAAATATCAACTGTATCAATTGAACCCAGAGTTTCAAATCTGGTGTTATTATTTCAGTACCTCTTGAAATAAGGTTTTTTGACTATCACGGTTATAACTTATTTTAAAAAACTTGACCTAAGAATGATAGAGGGGTGATGGTAGCACCAGGGGCGATAAAATCTAATTCGTAAAATGAGGACATGAAAAATTGTCCAAAATATATAAGGAAATATTATAGGTTATTCGACAGCAGGCAGGCAGGCGGCAGCAGGAGGACAGGCAGGCAGGCAGGCAGGCAGAGACACATACAGGCGAGCTGGCAGGCAGGCAGGCAGGCAGCAGGCAGGCAGACAGGAGGCAGGGGGGCAGGTAGGCAGGCAGGCAGGCGGCAGGCGGCAGGGCAGGCAGGCAGGCAGGAAGGCAGGCAGCAGGCAGGCAAGGCAGGCGGCAAGGAAGCAAGCGGCAGCAGACAGAAGGAGACAGCAGGCATGGGCAGGCAGGCAGCGCAGGCAGGCAGGAAGGCACGGCAGGAGGAAGGCAGGCAGGCGGCAGGCAGGCAGGTTTTAAAAAAATATTCGTAAATCGGGAATGAAAAAATGTCCCAAAAATAATAGGAATATTTGTTATTAGAACGAAGGCAGGCAGGCAGGAGGCAGGAAGGCGGCAGGCAGGAGGCAGGCAAGCAGGCGGCAGGCAGGCAGGCAGGCAGCAGGCGGGCGGCAGGCAGGCAAGCAGGCAAGGAGGCAGGCAGGCAGACGCGGCAGTGCGGCGGCAAGCAGGCAGGCGGCAGGCAGGAGGAGGCAGGCAGGCAGGATGCGGCAGGCATGCGGCTGGCAGGCAGGCGGCAGGCTAAACTATTCGTAAAATGGGAACATGAAAAATGTCCCAAAAAATATAGAAGAATATTTGTTATTCGGGCGGCAGGCAGGCGGCAGGCTGGCAGGCACGGCGGCAGGCAGGCAGGCAGGCAAGAAGCAGGCCGAGCAGGCAGGCAGGCAGGGGGGAGGAGGCAGGCAGGCAGGCGAGCAGGCGGGCAGGCAGGCAGGCGGAGGCAGGCAGGCAGGCGGAAGGCAGGCAGGCAGGCGGCAGGCAGGCGGAGGCGGCGGACAGGCCAGGAGGGCGTAGGGCAGGCAGCAGGCAGGGAGGCAGCAGGAGGCAGGCAGGCATGCAGGCTGCGGCATGCAGGCACATAAGGGATAAACCAATTGATGCTATATTTACTTTTTAAATTCATTCAAAATATTCACGATTTTATTCTTTTTTCGCCATTTAAGCCGTCTATACTTAGATATGCTAGAAATTCACTGTGGCCACATAAAAGTATCAGCTAAGTTTGTATCGATTTTTATTCCCAAAAAGAATCTTCAATATTGAGGCGGACATTCGAGTACAGATAAACTTTCATAATAAAAAAAAAATTGTACAAGAACTTATATATAAAACTGTTATATTAATAATTATATAACTTTACATAAACTTTAAATAAACTTTAATATAACTTTACATAACTTTAATATATCAAACTTTATATAAACTTATATATAAAAACTTTATATAAACTTTACATGTAACTTTTACATAAACTTTAATTGCCCTTATCACAAAATTCTAAACATACATTTATATATCCTTTATCTTAACTTTATATAAATTTACATAAACCCATTACATAAACTTTAGATAACTTTACATAAACTTTATATATAAATTTATTAAGCTTTTATTAAACTTTATATACTTTAACATAAAACTAATTATATACACTTATATAAATTTTTACAATAAACTTTATATAAACTTTTATATAAACCTTTACATAAACTTTATTGTTATCTAAAACTTTAATATTATAACTTTATATAAACTATACATAAATTTTATAATATAAACTTTAGATCAACTTGTTAAATAAACCTTTATAATAGTATTAAAACTTTTATATAAAATTAAACATGAAATTTACATAAACTTTATAATTTTTTCATATACTTTTGCAGGACTTACCTGAAAACTTATAAAAAAATTTATATAACTTTACCTGATGTTTTTATATAAACTTTGATGTGAACTTTATATAAACCTTATATACACTTTATATAAACTAACTTATATAAACTTATATAAATTTAGCAAATAATTTCCTAAGTTATGCCAATGCTCTTTCAATTAATTATAAACATAAACTTTACCTTAATCCACACCTAAACGTAACATAAAGTGTAGACTGACTTTCATAAACTTTAATAAACTATTACTAACTTTAATATATAATTTACATAAACTTTACATAATTTTACAATAAAATATTTACATAAACTTTAAATAAGACTTTAACAAACTTTAATAAACTTTACAATATTATTTACATAAATTATACGTAACTTTATAATAAACTACGTATAGATAACATGACACAAATTTCGATCATCACTTAATCCAGCTTTTAATATTAAGCTTTAATAAATTTAATATATAACTTTTATTTTGTTTTGGGCGTATTGACGTTTAGTAAACTGTTAATATAAATTTTACATAAACTTTATATAAAAAAAATTATTTAAAACTTTTTATATAACTTTATATAGAATTTAAATAACTTCATATTAATTTATCATAACTTTTACATAAACTTAACATATTACATAAACTTTATTTTATCTTAAATAAATTTACAAAAACCTTTACGAAAATTTTACTAAAATTTGGTTTTCACATATAAAATCAAATTAAAATATATTTTATATAAACTTTATATTATTTTTCAGAATTTATATAAACATTTATATAAACTTTACCAAATTTAGTAATCAACTTTTAAAAAATTTCATATATTTACTAAATATTAATTTCTTTATGTAACTAAAAAACTTTATATAAACTTGTTAGGCAAATTAAGTATATAACTTATATAAACATTGTATTAATTTCAAATTAACCTTATAGAATGCTTTGCATATCTTTATATAAAATTTTATAAATTACAATAAAATGAACCACGTTATATTTTTACATAATATTATAGAAACTTTTATAAAACTTTATATTACTTTCAAATAATTTTTATAAACTTTACATAAATCTTACATACATTTATGTTAAAATTTAATATAATGGAGAGAGTAATTAATGTGGAACCTCCAAATAAGTTCATAATAACTTTATAGAAATTTTAAAATTTAAATTTATATAAAACTTTTAAATAAAAAACTTTCCGTAAACTTTACATCGAAGTTTGCAAAAACTTTCCGGAATTTATATAAACTTTACATACCATTATTACACTTTAAACAATAACAAATATTTATAAACTATTATATAAATTTTATATAAAAAACTTTATATAAATTTATATAAATTTTTTACATAAAATTTAAAAAATTTATTATAAAATTTACAAAACTTTATATAAAATTTATATAACTTTACTAAATTTTCCATTAAATTTGCAAACATTACCCGAAGTTAAAATATGTTTCATTTAACTTAGTAAACTTTAATAACTTTATAATAAACTTTATTAAAACTTTATATAAATCTGAATATAATTTAGATAAGCTTTTATTAATTTTCTGATACACTATTTACAACATCTATAACATTTTAATATCAATTAAATAAACTTTGATAGTTTATTTACTATAATCTTTAAAACTACTTATATAAACTTTATATAATCCTATATACATTATATAAATTTATATAATTTCTGTCACTTTAACATAACTTTACATAACTTTACATAAACTTTACAACTTTACATAAACTTTTCAATAACTTTATATAAACTTCTATAAAATTTAACATAAACTTTAAGATAAATTTAATAACTTTACATAAATACTTACACATAAATACTTACACATTACTAAACTTTCATAAACTTTCAAATAAACTTTCATAAACTTTATAAAAAATCTTAAACGATAACAAAATTTATATAAATTTTTACATAACCTTTATATAACATTATAATACCTTAAATAAAACTTTACTAAACTTTAATTTAACTCAAATAAAATGATATACCATAAATCACCTTTATAATAAAATGAAAAAATTTTACAAATTTTTCTTAAAATTTAAGTACTTTCAAATCATTTATTTAAACTTTCATAAACTTACATAAATTTTACATAACTTTTATATTAAATCTTTTATATAAACTTTATATAAACTTTACCTAAACTTTTCATAAACTTTATATATGGGGGGAGTTCTGGGTAACATACTCTTTAGACATAAATTTACATAAATTTAACTATTATTACAATTAACAAAAAGTATAATTTTCGTAACTTATAATATAATTTTACAATAATATATTTATGTAAACTTTAATTAACTTTATATAAACTTTAATATAAACTTATATAAACTTTATATAAACATTTAATAATAATTTTACATAAATTAAGTATATTTTTTGTTCTATTATATAACTTTACAAAAAGGTTTAACATACAATATCCAATGAATAATTTTCATAACTTTAATAAGATTACATATATTTTACATCTTACATAACTTGAGAAATATTCACATAAACTCTTAACATAAACTTTATACAAACTTATATAACTTTATATAAAACTTTACATAAACTTTACTAATTTTAACATAAAATTTACATTAATCTTTACATAACTTTACATAAACTTTACCTAACATACTAAACTTTACATAACTTTATAACTTTAAAAATAAAGTTTTACATCAACTTTACAATAAACTTTATAAACTTATATATAAATTTATTTAAACTTTCTAAACATTTTTACATAATTTATATAAAGTTAACATAAACTTTACCTGGCTTAACATAACGTAACATAAGTTTATAATAAAACTTCCCGTGTGCTTTACATTAACTTTACAATAAACTTTACATAAACTTACATAATTTACATAAACTTTAACGTAAACTTTTTATTAGATTTATATAAATTGGCAATAACTGTATTTTGAAAATTACAATATCTTTAGCCAGTAAACTTTATATAATTTAATATAAACTTTCTATAAACATATTAATATAACTATTATATAAACTTTATTAACACATTTAAAATAACTTCAAATATCTAGATCCTAACTTTATATAACTTTTATATATAACTTATATAACTTTATTAAAATTTATATACAACTTTAAACTTTAATAAAACTTTACATAAACTTCATATAAACTTTACATAAATTTAACCAATAATACTTTACATAAAAATGTACGTAGAGTTTACATTTAATTACATAAACTTTAGCATAAATTTTTCATAGTTTGGGTATTTTTTGGTAGTTATACGTAAGTTTATATACACTTTATAAAAATGTAGATAAAAGATTTATTAAAGTTTATATAAAAGTATATATATAAGTTTATATACTTTATATAACTTTAATTAATTTTATTACTTTATATCTTTATATAAACTTATATAAACTTTTATAATAAACTTTATATAATTTAAATTTACCATGTATAAATTTCTATAAACTTTAAAAAAAATTAACCTATATTTTGAAGAACTTTATAAACTTTTAATACATTTTAAGTAAACTTTACAAACTTTATAAACTTTACATAATTTTACATAAACTTTACGTAACTTTAATATGAATTTAATTAAACTTTACATTAAAATTTATATCAACTTTACAAAACTTTATGTAACTTTATATAAAACTTTATATAACCTTTATATAAACTTTATATGAAATTTTATATTAAATTTATATAAAACTTTATATAAACTTTATATAAACTTTAATAACTTTACATAAACTTTAATATAAACTTTATATATAAACTTTAACTAAACATTACATAAACTTTAACATAAACTTTACATCCCTTTAACATAAAACTAAATTACAAGTGTTTACATAAACATTTAAATAAACTTTACATAAAACTTTTAAAAATTTATTTTCTCTGTATGTCCATTATAACACTTCATACCAATTTATATAATTTAGATAGACTTTATATAAATTTACATAATTTTCATAACTTTATATAAACTTTATATAAACTTTATATAAACTTTACATAAACTTTACATAAACTTTACATAAACTTTACATAAACTTTATGTAAACTTTAAAAAACTTTATATAAACTTTACCTAAACTTTATATAAACTTTATGTAAACTTTATATAAACTTTATATAAACT
This sequence comes from Trachelipus rathkii, assembly GCA_015478945.1. NCBI lineage: Eukaryota > Metazoa > Arthropoda > Malacostraca > Isopoda > Trachelipodidae > Trachelipus > Trachelipus rathkii. Next base: position 7,666 of record JABUQX010018302.1, read on the forward strand.
TTATATAAACTTTATATAAACCTTATATAAACTTTACATAAACTTTATATAAACTTTTTATAACTTTACCCCAATATTTAATTTCATTTATGAAATTATATCTTAAACTTTATAAAAAAAAATTTGCATAATTTATATAACTTTAACATAAACTCTATACAAAAATTACATAAACATAGTTCTGTAAACGTTGTATAAATTTCTCTGACAAATTTTTATATAACTTTATAAACTTTATTATTTAAATAACTTTAACTAAACTTTATATAAAATTTATATAAACTTTAATATAAACTTTTATATAAACTTCATCATAACTTTTATATAAACTTTAATATAAAACTTTACAGTAACTTTACATAAACTTTACATAACTTCATAATAACTTTACATAAACTTTAATAACTTTCTAAACTTTACATAAACATTTACATAAACATTACATTTTACTAATTTACATAAACTTTAACATAACTTTATAAACTTTACATAAACTTATATAAATTTAAATAAACTTCTATATTAAATTTTATATATAGGTTAAATTAAAGTTTATAAAACGTTTATATAAAAACTTTATATAAAAATTATTATATTAACTTTTTATAACTTTATTAACTATTTATAATAAATTTTATATAAATATTTCTTATAAACTTACATAACTTTATATAAATTTATATAAATTTTATAATAACTTTATATAAACTTCAATATAAATTTATATACACTTTATAATAACTATCTGCATATACTTTACATCAACTTTACATAACTTCATATAAACTATAATAACTTTACATAAACTTTCATAAAATTTAGTTTAAAACTATTTCATAAAATTACATAAATTTACATAAACTTTACATAACTTTCCATAAACTTCATAAACTTTAAATAAACTTTATATAACTTTATTACACTCTATATAATTTACATAAACATTAATATGAAGTTTTCTTATAGTTAATGTAACTAAAATATAATTTTATAAACTTTATATAAACTTTATAAATTTATATACACTTTTATATAAACTTTATATAAACTTTATATAAACTTTATATAAACTTTATATAAACTTTATATAAACTTTTTCTAAACTTTACATAAACTTAACTTATTATCCGACTGTTCTAACTTTAATAACTTTAAACAAACTTTACTAAACCTTTACATAATTTTTACATAAAGGTTGAGTAAACTTTATATAAACTTTATATAAACTTTACATAAACTTTATATAAAACTTTACTTAACTTTATATAAACTTTATATAAACTTTATATAAACTTTATATTACTTTATATAAACTTATATTAACATTACATCATTTTAGATAAACTTTATTTAAACTTTGTAAACTTTAGATAATCAATGCACAAACTTTAAATGATTTTTTTTTAAGGTTACTTACATTACATGATTTTACATACTTTCCATAATTTTTACATAAACTTAATAAGATCTTTATGTCAAACGAAAATGAATCATTCACAATATTTCACAATAACTGTAAAGTTTAAAAAGTTTAATGGATTGATTTATATAAAGATTTTAATATAAACTTACAAAAACATTAATGTTAATTATTAAACTAATTACATAAACTTTATAAATAAATTTATATAACTTTACAAACTTTATATACAACTTTTAACATAACTTTACACTAAATTTCCTTAACTTTACAATAAACTTATGTAAACTTTTAAAAAAACTTTACTATATAATTTTACCTAAACTTTATATAACTTTTGTGACTTTATTATTAAATTATTACTTTATATAAACTTTATATAAACTTTATATAAACTTTACATAAACTTTATATAAACTTTATATAAACTTTACATAAACTTTATATAAACTTTATATAATTCATAAACATTTATAACAACTTTACATAAATTTAGTATAATTTATCAGTGTTTATTAACTTAATAAACTTTTATTAAACTTTAATATAAAATATTTTAATTACACTTATATAAAATTTATATAACTTTATATAACTTTTATTAAACTTTTACATAAACTTTATATAAATTTATACTAACTTTATATAAATTTTATATAAACTTCAATCAAAACTTTATACTAAATTAATATAAACTTTACATAAACTTTACATAAACTTTACATAAACTCTATATAAACTTTACATAAACTTTACATAAACTTTACATAAACTTTACATAAACTTTACATAAACATTACATAAACTTTACAAACTTTACATAAACTTTCATAAATTTCATAACTTTAATAAACTTTATATAACTTTATATATAACTTTTATATAAATTTGTATAAAGTTTTTAAAGTTTTATATAAAGTTTATATACACATTTATATAACTTTATATAGACTTTATTGCTTTATATGAACTGTTATATAAACCTTTATTACAAATTATATATATACTTGTTTCGAATAAAACTTTAAATAACTTTTTAAACAATTCATAAATTTATACTAAACTTAACATAAACTTTACATAAACTTTACATAAATTTACATAAACTTTAAATAACTCTTAAACAACTTTACATAAAACTTTACATAATTTTTACTAAATTTTACATAAACTTTATATAAACTTTACATAAACTTTACATAAACTTTATATAAACTTTACATAAACTTTACAAAAACTTTATATAAATTTATATAAACTTTATATAAACTTTATATAAACTTTATATAAACTATTATATAATTTATATAATTTTATAACTTTACATACTTTACATAAACTTTTATTAAATTACAATGAGTTTTTCATACTTTAATTGTAGCTTTAAAGAAACTTTAACATAAACTTTATTTTCACTTGACGTAATTTGAATATAAACTTTAAATAACTTTTCATCATTTTTATACACTTGAATGACTTTATTTTCACTTGACTGTAATTTAATATAAACTTTAATATAAATTTTCATTCACTTTTTAGTAACTGACATAAACTTTATATAAACTTTCTATAAAACTTTACATAAACTTATATCAAATTTACATTAATTTACATACATTTAAAGAAACTCTCACTGTTTTTAAGACCTTTTTTTTTTGTAGCTTTAAAAAACGTTTCAAAACTCGACTTTGGTCAATATTTTATTTTTTCTCTTTTAAAAGCGTGCAAGATCTTAGTATAAACTTTATATAAATTAGCCTAAACTTTAGATTAAGTTTAATATAAATTTATTTAAACTTTACACTAAATTACATACTTTTATATAAAATTCAAATAATTTCCAAACTTTACATAACTTATATAAATTTACATAAACTTATACATAAACTTATAATATTTACATAAACATTTTTGAACTTTAAATATGAAAGCAATTGTTAAAGGGTGGAAAATCTTACATAACAAACAACTTTACATAAATTTGTTTTGAGATTTTAGATTTACTCTTTACAACACTTTATTTAAACCTGTATATAACTTTACATAACTTTATATAAACTTTATATAACTACTTTATATAAACTTTTAAATAAACTTTATAATAAATTTACTATTTTACAATAACTTTATGTAAACTTTATATAAACTTTACATAAACTTTATTGACTTTTTATACTGGAGGTAACTTTACAAAACTTTTATTTTCCTGTAAATATCATTGCCAAACAGTCTACAAAAAATTTTAGCACACTTTACAACTTTAATAAACTTTTATATATAAACTTTATTAAAATTTTTTATAAAAACTTGATTACTTATATAAAATTTTATTACAAAAATATTAATTAATTTTATAACGTTTATAAAATGGGTAGAATTTTATATAGCTTTTAGATCTAGTTTATTAAACTTTCATTAACTTTACATAAAGTTATATAAACTTCTCATAAAACTAATTATGTAACTTTACATAACTTGTACATAAAATTTACATAAGCCACTTTACATAACTTTACGTAAACTTTTAATATAACCTTCAATATATTGTTAACATAACCGTCACATTAACATTGCATATACTTTACATAAAGTTTGTTGTAAGATTTAAATAATGTTTATATAAACTTTACATAAACTTTATATAAACTTTAAATAAACTTATATATAAAGTTTATAAAATTTATATAAACTTAATATAAATTTACATAAATTTAAATAAACTTTTAATTAATTTATATAATAATTGTCATAATTATCATAAATTGGAGTAAATTTAACATAAATTTCAAAAATTTTCAATAAACTTCCACATACACTTTATGTAAACTTTATTTAAACTATTACATGTACTTTCCAATTACCTCTGATTCAAAACAATTAATAAAGATATTCTATGCAATTTAATTCAGTCATAAACTTTTATCAAATTTATCCTCTAATTACCATTTTTGTACACTATTCTGAAGCTCATTATAAGGTTGAGTGTTGTTAAGCGTTGGTCGATAAAGAATGACTGTGCTATAGTGTTACGTGTGGATAGGTGGTGTCGATAGGGATTCTGTTGTGTCACTAACTTTACATAAAGTTTTAGAACTTTTAAATATATTGAAAGAAATTTTTCTTCAGGTAAACATTTCAAAGAAAATAATAATAAAAATTTCTATACTTTAATATAAAACTTTATATATTGGAACTTGTTGTGTTATATGATTACAGACGTTTTATGAGTTGATAGTATTACGTTGTCATATGGTAGAATAGTCTTTACGATTATAACTTGTGGTCCGTTATTATCTTGTATAGTTGTATGTCTCTTGATTCGCATAAAAATTGTTGATCACATATTATATTTAGTAGTATGAAATTTTAGCAGTTTAAACTTTGACATTATACGGTTTACATTAGTATTATACTAGTACGTTGAGTCGTTTGAGATTCGATTATGACTGTTACTAAACTATCTTAATCAAGATGGTGGTAGATTTTTATATCGGTGTCGGCGGATGTGTAAAGCTAATTAAGGTCTGATTGAAGCTTTTATGAATTTATTTATCGTGGTATTTAAGACTTTTCGTTGTGTATAGATTATCTTTACTGCTATGTATAGTGGGGATTTTACTTATTAAGGCCGTGTGTGAGCTCGTTAGGATAATGTTTTTAGTCTGCAGATGAAAGCTTATTTGGCATTGTAGGTTTTGTTGAGGGCGTATAGTTACTGATAGTAGCTGTTGGTGTGTAGCATTAACTTTTAGCTAGTGATTGGCTGTTTATAGAGCGTGTGAGATTGGATGTTTTATTATAGGAGCTTGTGTGAGGTGATTTGATGATCCGTGTGTTATTAAATGTTATTTTAAGGCCTTTATTCAGATAAACACTTTATTTGTGTAAAGGATTTAGTGGCATAACTTTTTTGGTCTGCGATAAGGCTGTGGTGGTGAGATATAAACTTGATAGAAGTGTTTATTAGGGTTGGTTTGAGTGTAGATTTACATGAAACGATGGTTTATTATAGCATGGGGTTTACGAGTATCCTTTATGGTGATAGAGATGGCTGGTGTGATAGCTTAGTGAGTGATTGTGTTAACATATGTGCTTGTGGTAGCATATATAGTTATTCTCAATAACTTTGTAGGTAACTTTATTATAAACTTTAGTACTGTAGGAAGGGTGTGTTATCTGAATCTGAAGTGGTTTAGATATATCGTGTTTGTATCAGTAAACTCGTTGTAAGTTGTAAGTGCTGATTAGTGTTTAATGCGTTTATAGTGTAGGCTTCATAGGATTTTAGAGGTGATGTGTAAGCTTGGTCGGGTGAGTTGTTATTTGAAGTCTCTTGTTTTGTGTTGTGAACTTTATATAAAGTCTGTTATATATATAGGAATTTAATTGAAATTCATTTTAAAATTATACTTTATTAAATTCATTAGAGAAACTTTATTTCATAATTTTATTTAAACTTACATAAACTATGTAAATGTGGACTTTACACTAAGTGTTCAACATGATAATAAGCTTAACTTAATTTACATAATACTTTCAGCCCTATTGAGTGGGGTGGTAGTGTAACCTAAAATTGGGAAGTGTGGCTTCTGTAATGTGAGCGTTGCTGTTGGGAGGTGGTGGGTGATGTCTTGTATGGTGTGTTAGGTTGGTAGAGACTAGGAGTTTTGTGTGGGTTGCTGCAAGTCATTGTTCAAGCTGATCCTGAGTTTTGGGAAAATCTTCAGTAATATTTTTTGACAGATACACAAAAACTTTTAATCAAATTTAAAAAAAATCTATATAACTTTACCATAACTTTACATAAACTTTACATAAACTTTATATAAACTTTACATAAACTTTATATAAACTTTACCTAAACTTTATATAAACTTTATGTAAACTTTATATAAACTTTATATAAACTTTATATAAACTTTATATAAACCTTATATAAACAAATACTTTTACATAACTTTATATAAACTATTTTATACTTTTTCATAAATATTTATATAACTTTATCTAATTTTATTGAGATTTATCTTTTTAAATAACAGGACCAAATATACATACAATTTATTTTAGTTAGGGTCGTTTATAGAAAATATTCAAACTCCAATTGAAAGTAGACCATGATCTTTCCTCTCACTTTCTATGAAACTGATACCTAAAAAATTCATAAATACATAAAATAATTACATAAAATTTACATAACATATGACAATAACTTTACATAAACTTTAATATAAACTTTACATAAACTTTATATAAATTTATATAACTTTTACAAAACTTTATATAAACTTTACATATACTTCTATATAACTTTTATAAAACTTACTAACTTTACATGACCTATTAAATAATAACTTTATACATAAACTTTAAACATAAACTTTAATAATTTAAATCACTTTTACATAAATTATTACAAAAGTTATAAACCTTTACGGTAACTTTATATAAAACTTTTTTAAACTTTACATAAACTTTACATAAAAATTATTACATCAAATATTATTTGAAAAACATTATATAAACTTTATTAAACTTTACATAAACTTAATATTAAACTTTATATAAAAACTTTACATAAATTTACATAACTTTATCTAAATATTACATAAAAATAATTAATAACTATTAATAAACTTTACATAAACTTACATAACTTTATATAACTTTACATAAACTTTATAGTAACTTTGATATACTATATATATAGAACTATTATTTAATTTATTTTAACTTTATCTATAATGCTGGAAAGAACATTTACATTAAATTTACATAATTTTCATTACTTTATAAAACTTATTCAAAAACTCTACCAAAACTTTACATAAATCTTTCATAAACTGTAATGTTAATTAAATAAACCTTACATAAACTTTAAATAAACTTAACCTTACATAATTTACATAAACCTATATACATAAACTACTTATATACACTTTATATACCAAACTATTACCCATACAACTATATAATTTACATAACTTTACATACTTTACATGTTTCCATAAATCTTTAATAAAAATTCATTAAACTTTACATAAACTTATACATAAACTTTCATAAAATTTACTTAACTTTCATAACTTTATATAAACTTTATAATAAACTTTTATTTACAACTTTACATAAACTTTACATAACTTCCTATATAACTTTACATAAACTTTAATCTTAAACTTTACCTTAATTTCATAAAGTTTAATATAAACTTTACATAAACTTTACATGTAAACTTTAAATAAAACTTTCATAACTTTACATACCTTTACATCAACTTTACTGTTGCTTTATAGTCCACATACTCTTGTAACTTTACATAAATTTATATAAACATTACATAATCTAAAATGTACTTTATATAACTTTATATAAAACTTTATATAAACTTATATACTTTATAAATATTTCTATAAACTTTATAAACTTTATATTAAAATTCTTATTAAATTTATATAATTCTATATATAACTCTTTTAAATCTGTAATCAAACTTTTAATAATCAAACTTTACATAAAACTTTTACTAACTTTACATAACTTATATAAATTTACATTCTGTATATACTAACTTTACACTAAAATTTTAACATAACTTTAACATAAACATCTACATTAGCATTCTCATTTGGGCGCTACTATCCTCAAATAAATAACTTAAGTTTAACCTTACCTCTTATACTTAACAGAGACTTTAGTAGTCTGAGCTTCTAACTGAACTACCTATTATCTTTATATATAAAGTTAATATAAGTTTATATAAATTTAATATAAGCTTTATTAACTCTTTATATAACTTTAATATAACAACACTTTATATAAACTTTATATAAAACTTTATCATAAAAACTATTATATAATTATATAACTTTAATATAACTTTTATTAATTTATAATACACTTTATATGAACTTAACATAAACTCTTTAACATAAACTTTACATAAACTTTACATAATTTAATAACTTTAAACAACTTTTCTAATTAAAAAAATTTACTAATTTTTACACTTTTTGAAAAACTTTATATACAACTTTACTATAAACTTTACATAACTATTATATAAATTTAACTAATCTTTATGTAAACTTTTATAAACTTTATTAATAAACTTTATATAAATATGTATGTAAAACTTTAATTTTTACTTTTAATATTAAATTTTAATATTAAACTATATATATATTGACAAAATCTTTACTTTACCATGCTAAAAAGTTTACATAAATTTATATAATACAAACCTATTTACATAAACTTTTACATAAACTTTACATAAACCTTACATAAAGTTTATATAAACTTTTCAATAAACTTTTCATCTAAATAAAATCTTTTATATGACTTGCTGTAACTTTATTATAAACTTTATTAACTTTATATAAATTTAATAACTTTATATAAACTTTACATAAACTTTATATTAACTTCATATAAACTTTCAAAAATTTTATATAACTTTACATAAACTTTACATAAACCTTTACATAAAACTTTAACATAACTTTAATAACTTTTGTAACTTTAAAAAACTTAAGTATAAATTTACCCTAAACTTATATATAATTTTATGTGAACTTTTATATAACTTTATATAAACTTTTTATAAACATATATAAACCTATTTAACTTTACTAAACTTTAGAATAATTTTTTTTATAAACTTTACAACAACATACACATAAACTTTTATACTAGACACTTTACATAAACTTTATAAACTTTAATAAACTTTATATAAACTTTTACATAAACTATTACATAAATTATACAATACTTTAATAATAAAACTTACATAAAACTTACATAACCTTTACATAAATTTAAGAATAAACTTTAAACCAAACTTTACATAACTTCTACATATATTTTACATACTTTAAAGCAAGCTTTTAAACTGTATATAATTTTACATAACTTTATATAAACTTTATTATACAAAATTTACATAATACAACTTAAACTCTCTATAATAACTTATACATATTAATATTAATAAAAATTTATGTAAAACTTATTATATAAATTTACTAACTTTATATAACTTTATAATAACAGACTTTATATAAACTTTATTAAACTAACTTATATAAACTTTATATAAAACTTACATAAACTTTACATAAACCTTTTATAAACTTATACGCTATACATAAACTATTATATAAATTTATATAAAACTTTATATAACTTTAACATATTTTTACATCAAATTTAATATAAAATTTGCATAACTTATGATAAACCTTTACATAACTTTATAATAATTTACATAACTTTACAATAAACTTTACATAACTTTAATAAAATTTATATAAACACTTTAATATAAACATTATTACATAACTTTACATAAACTTCATAAACTTTACATAAACTTTCATAACTTACATAAGATTCAACATAACTTCACTAACATAACTTTGGCCCAAATAAAATTACATAAACTTTACAAACATAAATTCTTTTATAACAACTTTATATAACAACTTTTATATATAAAAATTTACATACTCTACACATAAAATTGCACATACACTAAAAAACAATAAACTTTACATAAAACTTTAAAACTAAACTTTATATAAATTTAGCATAAATTTAATATTAACTTTACATAAAATTTATATAACTTTAAGATAACATTTTATGTAAAAAATACTTATCCAACTTTATATGAAATTTTATAATAACTTTTATATAAACTAATAAAATTAATAAACAGATAATATAACTTTAAACTAAACTATTATATAAACTCATTACATGGAATTACAATCTACTGCATAACTTTAACAAACTTTAATAATTCTAATTATAAAAACTTTATAACTTTATATAACTTTACATAAACTTTAACTAATTTTTAGTCAATTTTGTAAACATGAAATTAGCTCAAAATTTTGCGATTTGCAAACTTGTGAATATTTTTATATAACTTTAACATAAACTTTACATAACTTTATATAAACCTTACATAACTTCATAAACTTTATATAAACATACATAACTTTATATAAACTTTTACATAAACTTTATATAAACTTTTACATAAACTTTATGTAAACTTTTATAAACTTTATAAAGTTTTATAACATATTTAGCGCCTCACTCTCATAATAATTACAAATTTATATAACTTTACATAAACTTTACATAAACTTTAATGTAAAATTTATATACACTTTAAATAAACTTTACGAAACTTTTATAAACTTATATAATAAACTTTATATACAGCTTTTATATAGACTTTACATAACTTTACATTAACTTTAACATAAACTTTGTTTACTAGCCATAAATCATGAAGATTTAGATTATTAAAGCTATAAATTTAAACAAACCTTTCTTGAATTTAGACAATTTTAAATCAATGATTTTACTGTCAATATTCATAATGTTGGATATATGTTGTATAAACTTTATATAAACTTTATATAAACTTTATATAAATTTACATAAACTTTACATAAACTTTATAACTTTATATAAACTTCATAACTTTAATTAATTTACATAAATTTACATAAAGTGTGGAAAATCTTAAATAACTTTAAACAACTTTACATAAATTTGCTTTAATTTTTACTAAATTTACCTAAACTTTATATAAACTGTTTATAAACTTTACATAAATTTATATAAACTTTATATAACTTTATATAAATTTATATAATTTATATAAACTTTACATAATTTTACATAAACTTTATGTAAACTTTTCATAATTTTACATACTTTTAATTAGCTTTTGTGTATTTATACAAGCCCTTTCAAACTTTATATAACTTTACATAACTTTACATTAAACTTTACATAAACTGTTAAAACTTTAATACTTTATATAAACTTTATTACTTTATTAACTTTACCTAAACTTTCATAAACTTTATATAAACTTTACATAAATTTACCTAATATTTTTATAATTTACGTAAACTTTTATTAAATTATATAACTTCATAAACTTATATAAACTTTACAATAACTTTTTAAACTTAAAAGCTGCGGCATTTTACTACTTTTATACTTTATTAATAAACTTATGATAAACATATAATAAACTTTTATCTACATTTATTAAACTTATATATAAACTTATATATACCATCTTTAGTAAATTTAACATAAACTTTACATAAAACTTAAAATAAACTTATATAAAGAAAACTAAACTTTTAATAAACTTTACATAACTTTATATACCAAGTTTATATAACTTTAAATAACTTTACTAAACTTTTAATAACTTTGACATAACTTTATGTAAACTTTTATATAAACTTTATATAAATTATATAAACTTTATATAAACTTTATATAAAACTTTATCTACAAATTCTCATGAGCTGGTACAATAGCTTTAATAAACTTTATTATATAATTTATCTAAAACTACATTAACTTTAATAAATTTAGCATAAATTACAATAACTTTGCCATAAAAATATAAACATAAAACATATATCCATAAATATTACATAAACTTTACATAACTTTCTATAAACTAATTATTAAAATTTCATAACTTTATATAAACTTTACATAAACTCTTAACATACTTTTAAATAAACTTACATAAAATTTAAATAACTTTAACAACTTTACATCACTTTACATAATTTTTTACATAAATGATAGGGGAACTGGATATACAACTGTATATAAAACTTTACATAAATTATTATAATATAATAACTATATATACCTTTAATATTAAACTTTACATAAACTTTACATAAAATTTACATAAACTTTACAAACTTTACATAAACTTTATATACAAATTTATATTAATTTATATACACTTTAAATAAACTTACATAAACGTTATATAAACATTATTACATTTATATTCTTTACACAAATATGGCATATAAACTTTTGCTTAAAATTTGAAATAAATTTAAAGTAACTTTACACCAACGTTACATGAAGTTATCTACAATTCACATTTCCTTTTGAGGAGGGTAAGAATACACTTTATATAAATATATAAACTTTATCACCAATAAAATTTATTACATAATTACAAATCAACACCCACTAGAGAAAAAATGGGACAGAAATTTATTACAAGTTTAATCAAAATGGATATAAAAAATTTAATATAACTTTACATAATTAATGTTACTTTAATGAACATCTTATATAATCTTCTATATAATTTATATAAAACCTATTACTAACTTATATAATAAAACTTTTATACAAACTTTATAAATAAACATCTTATAATAACTACTTATAAACTAAATTACATAAACTATACATAACTTTAAACAAACTTTCTTAAAAGTAACTTTATACTACCTTTATAATAAACTTTTACATATAAACTCTTACATAACCTCAATAACATAAACTTTTTAGGACTTTACTAAATCTAGTGGAGAATATTAATATAAATAAACTCGTATTAAATAAATTTTGAAAACATTTTAAAAACTTTGACACTAAACTTTTATAAGTTTAATAAAACTGCACAGAACACCCATTAAATCTTAATAATAATGTTTTATTTACCTTACTATATAAAATTTAATATACTAGCACAAAAAGTTAAATCTTAATTGAAGTGTACTATTCCATATACTTTACTTAAACTATATACTAATTTTAGTAACCAATTCACATGGTTTATAAAATTTTTATATCAACTTTATAATAAATAAAATGTAAACTTCTCAATAACTCTAAATTAAATTAAATAAACTTTATATAAAAACTATTACATATAAAATAATATAAACTTTAAATAAACTTTACAAAAATTTTAAATAAACTTTACGTAAATTTTATATAAACTTTATTTAAACTTTACATAAACTTTTACATAAATCTTTACATATATATTATTAAAACTTTAATATATCTCTTAAAATTTACTAACCATTATGTCAACTAGTCATAATCAAAACTGGTAATAATAAACTTTACATAAACTTTATATAAACTTTATATCACTTAATCAATTTTGCATAAAACTTACATAAACTTTACAAAACTTTACAATAAACTTATATATAAACTTTTAAATCTTAGTATTAAATATAACTTTAATAAACTTTATGTAACGTATATAATATAAGCTTTAATAATTTCAAACAAAATTTAGAATTTCATAAATCTAACCATTTTATGTAACATTAGGAAAGTTCATTCATGGAGGATATAATTGCTGTATAGTGTTCTCGACTACATTTAAATCTAAAAAAATACCCAAGCAAATTTAATTCCTTTCTCCGAAATTTATATATTTAAAGACTCAAAATTGTATTTTTAATTAAATATTTTTGATCTGTGTTCAACCTTTCTTAAAGCCTGAGTTGTATTTTTTGTTGGAAAATATTTTTATAAATCCCAAGTAGTTTTGCAGAGTTTACATTTAAAATGAAAATTTCCAAGTTACCGTGATTCACAATATTTATACAAGAATCTCATGAACGGAATATGCAACGGACATAAATTAAACATGAATAATGTTAACGTTTTCATAACGACTATTAATTTCAAAATCCTGATGATCGACGATTTCTCAGAATTGCAGTTATGGTATCAAGTTCATTCATGCAATATGGTATAATCGATTATAATTTAAATGTAAAAAAAAAAAACTCATTGATAGGGTATTTTCATAATTTCAACTAGTTTCAACACGACTTCGAAAGCCACTAAATTTATTTGCCAGATCAAATTTTTGAAATTGCCAGTTCCAACTCCCTTCAGCGTTAGTTCTCGTTCCATTTACACTTACGAAATCATTAATTCCAACTCTGCTACGAAACTTATGTAATCGTTTGAAAAAGAATTTACTCTCCCATAAACTTTTATTTTCAATTCCAATTAAAAATATAAAAAATACTCTATAGGATCCTATAAAGTATTTTTAACTCTCCGGTTCAGCCCAACAACTAAGTGGCGCTCTAGATCCTCAGCCTTGTTCAAACATATCAAAAAACTTTATACAACTTCCGAATGTAATGTTACTTCCGGTCCGTTTATTCAAATAGTGAATTGCTGTTTCACCCCTCACCTCACTCTGGCGAAATTATCATCTAGATATTTTTTATATACATTGACTTACTCGATTCTGCTTAAAAGAATGAATATTTCGATTAGAGGTTTTTTAAAAAAATTTAGGATCCCCTCAATTCTCAAAATAAAATATTACGCTCAATGAACTCTCAAAACTGAAGATGTCGATGTCGGTGCTTGGAATAATGCAGCCCTACTGCAATCTACCAAGGAACTTCCGCCACTACTAAGCGTAATCCTGCAAGAGTTGTAGGGTTGTTGTTGCAGGTTCTATAATTGTCCAACTCCGACTCGGATCTTAAATGAGACACTTTGAATTCGGATTTCACAACCCTAACTATATCCGTAGTTTCAAGATGCATACAGCTTAAAAATCCAAAATTCACAGCTAATCCGTCAGTTTAATTTTAATATCATCAATAAAGACAAATGGAACTAGGAAGTACACCCATGAAGGGGTAAACTTCAATTAGGAATTAAAGAAATTTTTAATATAGTCTAGTATTATTAAGCAAAACTTGTCAAAGAAATTCAAATGATTACAAACATTCTTAATTCTAAAGCTTTAAAAAAAAAAAGTTGTAAACTAATGTAAATTCTTTACCATTAGAATATACCAAAAACCTTCAAATTTGTCAAAACTATAATAATCCTTCCCAAAAAAATAACTTGGAATACTCAATTACTTTAAAGATAGGAGTGGGATCATGTTCCCACAAATGTTCCTCCATCACTACAACCAAATTCCTTCAAATACAAACTTCGAACTTGCAAAATAAGATATTCCAGAATGAAAAGACAAATAAGTAAATATTTTATTGAGGATTTTCTCTAAATAAAATTATAGAATTTAAATAAAGTTTTTAATTTTGTGTAGTTAAAGCTAAAATAATAAAATAAATAATTAATAAGATGCAGAAATTCTATTACCAACCAATTAAATTTTTTTTAATATAAAAAAGCCGAGAGAGCTCTATGAGAAAAGAAAGGATAAGAATAGTTGCCCAATTTATTTTCTTTAACAGGTATATGAGTGGGCAGAAAGGGAGGGGGAGGGGAAGAAAGAGATTAAGGGGTAGGTAGAATGGAGAACCGAGGGTGGGCAGCATTAACCCTTTTAGGTATAGCAATGCTAAGTTTGATCAAGACCTCCTGGTTTTCCTTTATGGACATATATTTAATCAAGTGCATAATATCATTTCGCTAAAATTAATCTTTTTATACAATGTGGGACTACGTAAATAAACTCTTAAATTATTTTAAAATATATATAATATATATAATAAATCACATTTCATACCGATTACAAAAAAAAATTATCGTATTTTATAAAGAAAATTTATCAGTGGAATGTTTCTACTATTGACAATACTGAATCTAAACTGCAATTTGGACAATTTTATATGGCAAGATTTAATTGATGTAAATATCAGATCCTATTTAAAATGTCAAATCACCAGTTCAATAACGTCAATTTTATTTACATGGAATAAATTTTGAAAAGAAAAAAATATTAAATCAATTTTTAAAAGGATTTTCAACAAATTAAAATTTCATTCTCTTTTTTAAAAAAATGTCTTTTTGAAAATTTTATTACTTAAACGCAAACAAAAGGAAATAAACTTTCAAAAACAACCATATGAATATTCTTAAAACCTAAGATTTTTTTTAAACCTAACCATCACAAGAAATATCTAATTCTTTTCATCTATTTAAACAGATTGATATGATGCTGAACGCCTGCGTCTTCCCACGACATACGCAATTAATACAATGATGATAAGTCCGGCCAACGCACAACCAACAGCAATTGGAACAATGTCTGCAACTTTGTCAGCATCACAGTGAATCTCTGTAAAGTTGAAAAAAAAAAAAATAAATATAAATTAAAAACTGCATTTTCTTATCTTTCAAAATAAAAATAAAATGGGAATTTTGCAGAGAAGTTTCAAGCATCTTTATTTCAAGATAAAATTTTGAAACTATATTCCGCATATCAGCATAACACAGAATTTCAATCAATTTTACTGTCCGATTCCTTTTTTCCTCAACTGTAATTGCTTAATAATAAACTTTGGATTAGGTTTTGGCCAAAAACCTTGCTTTTTGGTATTACGATTTTAAACACATACTAGAAGCCGTATATACTTACCAAACGCATAAAAAACCTCCTGGTTATTCCATTGTAGCTCATTAAGCTTAGTAGATAAAAATTGCTAGCGATCTCTCAGAGTCTCAATCATTTTCATTACAATTTTTAACTCTTTCCATTTCTGGAAATATTTCATATATATTATTTCAATATCCTTCGTTTTGTCAAATTCTTAACGGTCCTTCATCGAATGAATTCTTCAATCTGCGTGCCTTTAGTCTAACCGGATTTAGACTCCTTCAAATCTTACCTGCATCAAGCCCCTTATTTCTCATCTAAAAAGGAGCATGATACAAAGCTGATTTTAAACATTCTCATCCCTTGTGTTCATAATAATCTACTAGAATTAATTTTTTGAATGTCGTCAGCATTATTCTTTTTAACAGTTTCTACTTTCGAATATTTTTCAGACCTTGTTCGATACAATAAAAACCATTCCACAGGAATTTTAGATTTCATTGCATTTGTTGCTAAAACATTGTCCACTATAAAACATCCTAAAAGATAATTTAATCTTCTATCTTTTCGAGCATTAAGCAAGAACGTTCAACACAGTAGGCGTTCTTTACAAACTATTCATCTACCTTCAGACTAGAATCGCTATCGCCGCTGATCTCAGTAAATAATTTTTACTACACAGACAAATTTTTCTTCAACATATCGCGCATCTACATTCCCTTTTTAGTTTGTATAACTAAATTTAATCAAAATCCGACAAATCATTACTAACAATAACAAATTCGTCCTATGTTTAAAAATAAATATTAAACCCACTGAATAAACAATTTTAATTAACCGAATCTTTTAGTGTTTAAATATAAAAAGTATTAGCTCTTTTATTTCAGATAATTACCTATCCGGCCGCTACCAAGTAAATGCATCTAAAGAATTTGAAGAAAAAATATGTACCCTACTATATATAAGTCCTAAAATTTTAAAAATTTCTTATTTTACTGTATGCTTTAATCTTGCAATAAATATAGTTTAAAAATTAAAAATTAAAAGAAACGTACCATCAACAAATTTGTCTTTGCTAGGAAGTCTGTTGAATGCTTCAAACTGAATTGCGCTAACATGAAGAGAAACAGAATGGTTGTAGAGAGATCCGTTTTCGGTAGTTGTGAAATTGTTAAATTCTGCGTTAGAGAAGCACTTGTAACTCTTGTTTACTGGTACTTCTGCAGGTTTCAATTCCAAAGTTATGTTGCTGGTTAATGAGCTTCCTGTTAATGACAAAAGTTAAAAGTTTAGTAATTTAATTTTATCACAAGTTCTAGGTCTCTAAAAAAGAAATCCCATTAAAATCTTAAGTACTTCAAAATTAGCCCAATCTGGAAAAATGGTATCTCAAAGTATAACTCCAAATAAAGTTGCCCAAAATTTCATATAAGAATTCGGCAGTTAATATTATGCCCAAACTCTAAAGTGAAAACCACACACTTGCTGGAAAATCTTTCGATTATACATGCTATGATTTTTAGAAAAACCTATGAAGCATGTTAAAAATTTTCAAAACTATTTACAGTAACTAGAGTAATAGAAAATCAGTTACTCCATGACTTGATAGTAACACTACTGGGAAGTTAAATTTGCTTTTATCCAAAATAAAAGATTTTTTATGGTTCAATAGGCAATAATATATAATACGAATTACAATGCGAAACTCTAACAAGTTATTATCCAAACAAGCAAAAATATATTTTGATTGTTACATACACTAAACTAAATGAAAAGTAAAAAAAAATGCGCAATTAATGTTCACACAATTTTAGGTTATTTCTGCAGGTTTCATAATTTCCATAAACCTTGAAAAAAAAATTAATGTCGTGGAAACACCATGAGCTTTGGAATTTTCATAAACGTTATTTTAAAATATATATTGATAAAGATGGTTTATATAATTGTCAAAGAAAAATTTAACCAACACTTGATTTATCTGAAGAGGATCTTTCTTTAAAGTTCGAGAAAAATAAATAAAAATTATCTTAACGAGGTATAGAGACTAAACCTGAAAACGTCAAATTTGTTTAAGAAAAAAAATGAACCTAGGATATATTTAAATATGAAAATTACTTTTATGTTAAAAACCATTCGAAAGTGGTTTTAATTTTACAACAGGCTAATAAAATTGAAAACTTGTTTCAGTTAAGCTAGAATACAAAACATTTCACTAATATTTAAAAATTTTGTACAATTTACAAACTAAATGATAAAATTACAACGTCATATCAAATAAGGAGTAAGTTATTTCAAATTTCGTAAGATTAAAAACTCAGTAATACTGAAAAGGCAATCCTAATTTAAGGAATTCTACATTCATTCGAAAATACTGTTATACTCATGACCAACCCATCCAGCAAAAAACTTCAATTTTAATGGTGTAATAAAACCAAAAAATATATAATCATATCCCTTGCCTCCCAATAACTGGGGGTAGGGATCTCAAACATGCCCCGGGAATCCGAGGCATGGATGAGCATTTCTAGAGCAGGACTCAAACCCAGGTATCACTAAAGATAGAAATTGTGGTGGAGGAAGAAGATTAAGAAATAATTAATTTGGTGGTACAGAGCTATGGTAGACTTTGTGTGTGTGAGTACTAGAATTCTAATGGTTAAATTTAAGTTTGAAAAGGTCAAGGTATGTGTGGTTGTGACGTATGGTCCATCTGAGGGAAATGTTGGAGAGTACGATTTTTTGGGATAATCTGAATGATGTTTTGGATGGCGTGAGTCGGAGCTTCAGATTGATTGTGTTGAGGGACCTAAATAGTTGGATAGGTGATCACAAAAGAGATGGTAAAACAGGTGGTTTTGGGGTATCGGGAGCAAATGAGAATGGTAGGAAGGTGATTTACTTCTATGAGGAGAGAGGTGTGTGTATATGTAATACTTTCTTTAAACACAAGAGTATCCATAAGTATACTAGAGTTGGTGCAGGTAGAGATGGTTCCGAAGTGAAAAGTATGATTGATTGTTGTGTTGTTGAAGATGTTCAATGTTGTTGGATGTTAAATAAGCGAGGGATTTAGAATGGGATTATCGGATATATATTGTGTTGTATGTCACTTGCTACAGAAACTGGCCTTGAATGAAAAAGGTGATACGGAAGAAGTGGGTAGAATTAAGAGTGAGAAGTTAAGTGAAGTGAACAAGGAAATAAGGATAAGTATCTAAGTGCACTCGCAAGTAAATCAGTTGAATGTAAACAAGTTAAAACTAAACAAATCTGGGAGCAAATTGAAGAAGCAGTTGTTAGCAGTGCCAAAGAAGTATGGGGAGGGCATAAAATAGCCAAGAAGAAGAATTTTAACAGCGAGTGGTAGAATGAAGAGTGATGCAACGGGTTAAAGTAAAAAAGAAGCGTGGTTGAATGTACTAATGCCAATGATGAAATTTCAAAAGAAAAGATGCTTGGAAAGTAAATAAGGGAGAAAAAAAGAAATACTAAAAGGGTGCATACGTAGGAGAAAAGAAGAGGTTAAATGAACAGTTGGAAGGAGGATGAAATGGGGACTTAGAAAGGAAAAGGAAGATCTTCTGGAAGAAGGCAAATTTTAAAGAATTAGAATAGGGGAACCTGCTTAGAATATATGAATAGGGATTGGTGCTTTTGTAACTGATGAAATGGTTGTGAGGGAGTGTGGAAAGAACACTTCGAATTTGTGTATATTAACAATAATGAAGAGGTGATAGTGAATGTGTGTGGGTTTGATGGTGCAGAAGGCTATAGTATTTTTGGGATGAGGTCAGTTAGCAAGGAGCAGGTAATGAGTTAGAGTGAGGAAAGTTGAAGAATGGTATGAAGATTACTTGGTGAAATGATCAAGAACGGAGGCGAGATGTAATTGATTGGATTTGGAAGTTGTGTAAAAGCGTTTATGGAGGGTTTATTTTTATGAATTTGCAACAGGCGTATGATAGGATTAATAAGGAAGCTCTATGGCAGGAGTTAGTAATATATGGTGTTGGTGGTAGGCTTCTGAATGGAATCAAAAGTATGTATGACGATAGTGAAGCAGTGTAAGAATAAATGGTGCAAAAGTGATTTGTTTATATTAATAGCGGAGTGAGGCAGGGATGATGTTATGTCTCCTTGTCGTTATTCAAATTTGTATATGGATGGGTATGAAGAATTAGAGAGGGGTGCAGGAAATGGTGCTAGGAATGATGGCAGATGGAGCGAGTGAGTGCCTACCTATTATATGCGGATTTGTTTTTTGGAATCTGAAGAGAGTTTGAGAGGAGGTGGTAGAAGATTTGGCCGGGTGTTGTAAAAAGAGGGGTTTGAAAGTAAACGTAGATTAAGAAAGTTATGGTTGGTGAGTGAGGACAGTCCATCGGTGTGAAGTTATGTTAGGAAGGTGAGCAGCTGGAACAAGTGTCTGAGTTTAAATATTCAGGATATATGCTGGATGAGAAAGGAACGGATGATGCAGATTGTAGTAGGAAAATTGTGAATGGTAGGAAGGTGGCTTGTGCAATTAAATCGTTGGTGGATGTAAAGGGACTAAGTCTTTAGTGCGCTAGGGTCTTACATGAGGGTTCGTTGTTACCTGTGTTAATGTATAGTAGTGAGACTATGGTGGAATAAGAAGGTATAGATCTAAAGTACAATGTGTTCAGTTGGACAATCTTAGGGGCGAGTTAGGTGTGAAAAGAATTGATAAAATGAGGAATGAACGTATTAGAGAGTTATGTGGTGTGAAGAAAGAGATAAATGAGAGAATAAATGAAAGTACGTTGAGATGGTTTGGTCATGGGAAAAGGATGAATGAGAGTCAGTTGGTTAAGTGGATATATAGTGGTGAGTGTGTTGGGAATCGACCGGCTGGGAGAAAGAAGAAAAAGTGGATTGAGTCAGTAAACGAATGTCTAAAGGAGAGAAATGCGAGTTTGGCAGAGGCGAGAATAAAGGTGCATAATAGGAGTGAATGGCGGGGTTTTGTGAGGGGATATGGTTGTGGCCCACCTGGGCTAGGGGATGAACCCTACACTTGACGATATGCCATAGTGAGGGTCCGTCGCGGTCCCGTGAAGCTCTGGGTGAATTTTCTTACCATGGCTGGGCTTTCTTTTCGACTTGTATCATGTTCTTCTACTACTTCTCTTTTCCGATGCATGTAACGCACCTTACCCATAGTCTTGGGGGGAAAAAAAAAGATGATAATTAATTTGAAATATGAATGGGAAAGAAAGAAGACTGAAAGATATATAGTCCAATTTCTTTGCTGTAGCTTTAACAACAGTCAATTCAATGTTTAAAAGAAATGGAAAAAACAAAAAAAATAACTAAAACTAATCAATTTGAAAGTTAATTTTTTTCTACGTTTATTTTTTATAAACTCACCAATATTTGTTGCATTTGGAAAGTGTTCTGGGTCAATGTAAATGACTGAAATAACATCACCAATAGTCCAAGTCTGGTGATCTTTTGAATCTGTAAAGACGAATTTCAAACTGGAAGTATGGTTAACACCCCATGTAATCGAGAGGTCCTGAGTCCCGTCTTCGTTCTTGCAGGAACCTGTGACATTAACTTCACTTGATGGTTTTGGTACTTCAATTTCTGTTGTATTAGTTTTCTAAAAGAAAAACATTAAATTAAAATCCTATTCTCATTGAATAATGTTAATATTTATTGATTAAAAACGGCAATACTTATCAATGGCGTTTATCCATCAAAAACTTTTTATTCTGAGAGCAATCTAAAATCACAAGAAAAATAAATACCAGCATGGTATCAGGTTTCAAACGTTTAAAAAATACTACTACCTAATTAGAATAAAAGATACCAAATCTTCTAGAAAAAAAAATACATACAATGTCTCTTCACTCCTCAAATTTAAGTAACTTCAAAGAAAACCAAGACCAATTTGTTAAGAGTTTATTAAACTAGTACCCCAATTTAAACAATTATGTACTTAGAATGCCAGTTCGGCAATAATGTCACAAAGTTTCAATCACTTTCATAATTTAATGTAGAAATAAATAAACTATAGAACTAATAGTTTTAAAAGGGTCAAGATAGTCACTCACATGAACAAATTTCATTTGAATTTTGTAATTAAATTTCTAGTTATTAATTTGGAATAGTAGTTCCACAAGGAAAAAAGGTTAAATTACTAAACATTTTCACTATGAAATGTAAACACAAGCGACCACAAATACCAGTCTAGACAACAGTTTTCAACATACCACATTTTTACATTTATTTGTAAAACAAAATTTAATAAAATTTAACAGTTCACGAAACGTAAGCAATACACAAATAATCCAATAGTTTTAATAAATTTGCAGTCAGATGTAAAGTAACGTAACTGGTATAGACTACTACAACCTACGATGTTCATTTAAAAACTTTCAATTGACCTTAATTCCAAACTGTGCATTTTGATTTCTACTAATATCTAGCTCAATACCAACCTATCATTCTCTAACCTCTTAACTTAATTAAATTTTCTTCCCATGGATTTAAAAATTGCTGATGTAAACCACCATTTGTTTTCTAATTTTTTAAATGCACCAAAATCTTAGTTCCATTCTATGACCCAACTCTTCAGCGATCTACCTCGAGTTCATTACCAGTCCACTTTATGGTGAAAATTCTACCTCTACTGTGACAAATCTCAATTGAAAATTTCAGAAGGTAACATGGTATTAAAGAAATTAACGTCATATTTTTAACTCAACCCAAAGTAAGGAAAAAAGTTTAATATTTCTACTCGATCATCTTTCTTTAAACATATTGCATGCACCTATAACCTTTTTAAACATTCAAACCATCTTTCGTTTTCAAAATTCCTTTATTTTACTCATATGATCTTTTAAATACATTCCAAGCCTTTAACCGAGACCCTAAAGAACTTCAAAAGTTAGTCATGAGGTAAAGCTTGTACCACTTAACAAATAAAAAAAAATTAACCAACATTACAATGGGACAAAAGCAAGAGGTTTAAACCTACAGCAGAGGTTTACTAAAAACACCCATACAAAAGACTACTTCAATTAAAAATTTCCCACACACCCAAGAAAAAAGTTCCAAATCAGGAACATTGGTATATACTTACTACTTCTGTTAAACAGAAAGAATAAAATCTACGAGAGCATATCCATGCCAAATCTGCCTTTAAAAGAATTAAAGGAAAAAATACTACTACTAGAATTACCATTCTTTACAAAGAAATAGAATGGAAAATTTAAGCAGGTTTAAAAAGCATTACAAAAAGCTTTAAAGTTGTTTAAAATAAGGTTAGTTTAAATAACAGATTTTAAGGTTAAGTTACTCATTATATAGGATATGCACCCCAAAATTTAACCAAGCTGGTTCCAATATTTGTTTAATAAACGACTTTTAAGGTTACTTACGAGTACAAATTAACACAATCCCTAAATTTGTTACAAAAATCTTACAACACTTTTATAAATAAATATCTGTGTGGGAGAGAAAACTTCAAGGGTACATTCTGTGTGTCGTATTAGACGACTAAAAGAATAGTGATAATTAGGCTGGGTACCCGCAACCACTTCTCTTTAACCTAGGAATGCTTAAGCATGCTTCGAACCTGGTCGTAACCGCAGTAAGCGACCTTGTATCTTTCAGCGAAACTGAATGAAACGTCTGGGTACATGGAATGTTATGAGGAATAAATAGTGAAAAGAGGAAGACTTGATAGATGTAATCAAAAAGGGTAAATTTGCTTTGATTGCAGTGATTGAAACAAAGATAAAGGAAGCAGTGAAGAAGAGAGGTGTGAGTAAAATATGTGTGTTCTAGAGTGGAGAGGAATGAGAGAATGGGTTTCTATTCTAATGAGTGACTTATGGGGACAGCTTTGGTGGATTTTATTTGTGTGAGTACTAGAATACTAATGGTTAAATTTAAGTTAGAGAAAGTTCAGGTTTGAGAGGTTGTAACATATGATCCATCTGAGGGTGATGTGGAGGTGAGACTTTCTGGGATAATTGAATGATATTTAAGAAAATTGGGTTGTCGAGTAGGAGATCAAGGTTTTTGGAGACATTGGTTGAGTAGGTGGAATCAATAAAGGTGGTATAACAGTGCCTCTGGAAGTCGAGGCGAAGAAAATGAGATAGTGAGTGGAGTTTTGAGTTCTTGAGGAGTGAATGTATGCTGTAAGTAATAACATTCTTTGAGCACAAAGAGTATCAATAAGTATATGACAGTTGGTGTAGGTAGAGATTGTATCAAAGTGAAAAGAATGATAGATTTGTGTTGATAATATGTGATGAATGTAAAATCAGTGTTAGAGGGATGGTAATATCATATCATTATGTTATTTAAACTAAAATTTAAGTTAAGAAACGGCATGGATGTAGAGAAAATCTAAAAGGAAGTGGGAGAATTAAAAGTGGGAGGTTAAGTGAACAGGATTATAAGGAAAGATATGTGAAAGAACTTTCAAATAAATCAGTTGAATGTGAACAAGATGAAACTGAATAAATCTGGACGCAAATGAAGGAAGCGTTTGTTAGTAATGCCAGAGAAGCAGGGCTGAAGTAGGAAGTAAGAATGTCAATAGTGAAAGGTAGAATGAAGAGATGATGCAAGCAGTTAAAAGTAAAAAAAAAAAAAAAAAAAAAAAAGGCGTGGTTGAATGCACTAAAAAGCCAATGAAGAAGTTTCAAAAGAAGGTGTATGGAAAGGAGGAAAAAAGGAAGACTTAAAAGTTGCATACAAAGGAGGAAACAAAAAAAAAAAGATGTAAATAAAACAGTTTGGAAGGATGAATAGAGACTTACAAGGGAATAGAGAAAGCCGTTCTAGAAAAAGTACAAAAAGTTAAGAAAGAATAAGGGGGAATCTTCATAGAATAATAATAGATAGGAATGGTACTTTTTTGACTGATGAAATAGACGTGAGGAGTGTGTGAAGGGAACACTTCAAAAATCTGCGTAACATTGGTAGTAATGAAGGAGATAGTGAATGTGTGTGTGGGTTTGGTGTAAGAAGTACTTAGAAGTATTTTGGGCATGAAGTAATAGGTAGTTAGAAAGTTGAAGAATGGTAAATCAGCAGGTGTAAAAGGAATGACCGCCAAAATGATCAAAAATAGAGGCGAGAATGTGATTAACTGGATATGGAAGTTGTGTAGTAAAGCTTTTGTAAAGGGTCTAATTCCAAAGGATTGGGGAGAGCAGTGATAGTACCCTTATATTAGGGTAAGGGAGATAAGGGGAACTAGAAACTATAAGGGAATTTATTTATCGAGTGTTGTATGGAAGATATATATGCTGGTATTTTGGTTGAAAGTGCTTGTTGAGCGACTGAGAAGCTGATTGTTGAAGAACAAGATGCATTTAGAAATGGTAGATGATGTGCAGATCAAATTGTACATCAGAACAAATGTGAGAAAATAAGAACAAAGTGTATTTAGGTTTTATGGACTTGCAACAAGCGTATGACAAGATTAATTAGGAAGCTTTGTAGCAGGTGTTAATGACATGGTGTTGGTGATAGGATTTTGAATGGAGTAAAAAGTATGTTAAAGTACGAGTGTCCATGGTGAATGTGTGTAAGAATAAATGGAGTGATTAGCTTAATATTAATAATGGAGTGAGACAAGAGATGTTTTATGTTTTCATGGCTATTTAATTTGTATATATATAAATGGAATGTTGAAAGAATTAAAGATAAGGGTGGAAGGGGAGGGTCTTAGACTGATAGAGAATGGAAGAGAGTAGTGGGTGCCTTGCTTACTGTAAACTGATGATTCGGTTTGGTGTTGTGAATCTTAATAAAGTTCAAGGCTTGGCAGGGTGTAAAAAGGAAGGGTTTGAAAGTAAATGTAGAAAAGAGTAAGGTTGGTGGGAGTGAGGAGAGTCTGCAGTGTGAAAAATTGGATGATGAGCAATTGGAACAAGCATCTGAGTAAATATTTAGGCTAGATCTTGGATGAAAAGATGATGCATAGTAAAAAAGTTGTGGTAATGAAGGTGGTAAGAGCAATTAAATCTTCAGTGAATGCAAAGTGGTCTTGAATATACTAAGGTTCAGCATGAAGGTTATGTTTTTACAAGTGTAAATGTACAGCAGCTAAACAATGGTGTGGAATAAGATGTATAGATCTATGATGCAGTATGTTCAGATGGATAATCTTATGAGTGTATTAGCTGTGAGAATTGATAAAATGAGTAATGAAAACATCAGTGAGTTGTGTGGTGTGAAGGTGTGAATGAGAAAATAAATGTGTATTAAGATAATATGGTCATAAGTAAAGTCTTGATGAAAGTTGGTTCTCAAGTGTATGTATAAAGGTGTGTTGGTAATTGACCAGCTGGGACTCCCAGGGAAAAGTGGTTGTGGGCCTGGCCCAGAGGATGAATCCTTACATTGACATGAGATACCACAGTGAGGGTCCATCAAGGTGCTGTGAAGCCCTAGGGTGGATTCTTGGATGTAAAGGGACTATCACTTGTGTTATACACCCTACCCAACTGTGGTTACTTGTAGGGAGGATAAAAAATAGATTAGTGCAGAACATATATTATATATACCGGTATATATATATATATATATATATATATATATATATATACATATTATATAATATATATAATATATATATAGTATATATATATATATATATATATATATACTATATATATATATATATATAAATATATATATATATATATATAATATATATAAATAATATAATATATATATAATATATATATATATATATATATATATATATATATATATAATATATATATATATATATATATATATATATATATATATATATATATATATATATATATATATATATATATATATATATATATATATATATATATATATATATTATATATATTTATATTATATATTATATAACATATTACCACCACATAATATAGGTGTGATGAAGATTGCAGTCTCCCAGTACTGTATAGCAACCAGAGTGAGAAGCTGCTTAAAAAGGTTGGCTAAGTCAGTCTTGGTAAACTCACAACTGGGAGCCAAGTAGATTGAAGAGAGAGTGAGATCTGTGGACAAATGGATACATGCTGCCACTTCATGAAATCTAGTTTGGAAAGGGACTGAGAATAGGGGATAGATTTATGATTGAGAATTCTTGCTGGTGACTGGCAGTGAGTTATCAGGTGGGTGATTTTGGGAGACTGTACAATTTGAGTTAAGATAGGAGATTTCTGGGTCCCCTTTCATGCTGCTAACAGATTCAGAATGCTTGGGAGTGTTTGGATTGAAGGTCTTCCATTCAAACCCCTTGGAAGCGTAAGAAGCACTGGAAAGAGTGGGTTGTCCCATCAAGCTCTATTTGGGAACTATATAATCCATTTCATCCACTAAGGCATAGAATCCTTTAGGGGGTGCTGAGATAGGAAATTTGGAAGAAGAGTTACAGGAGGATACAAAAGAGCAGGAATAATCCTGCAAGCTAACAGAGGATTGGTTGTTGGGTTGTTCAACAGCTGTGGTTGCTTTGGTCTCAGGAATAGACTTATGGTGAGATCTCCGAGTTGCATTTTTTATATCTGGGGTTGTGTTCTGCTTTAGAAATTCAGGTTATATATTTTAGAGTAATCTTCCCTTGGTGCTTAATATTTTGTTTCGGTTTAGTGGCAACTTTTGCAGGAGTTGGAGTGATGGTAGGGAACAGATTAGGGAACGAAGAAGCAGGACTCCTATGTGAATTTGGTGAACTCATCGGGAGGGTATGGGGTATAGTTTCTTAGCAGGAAATGCTCTCCACGCTACGTGAAGGATGAATTAACTTCCGATTCATTGCTGCTAAGTTGAAAGTTAGCACTCCAGCTAGGGCTGTTGATGTTATTTTGGGTGGGAGATTGGATTGACGGCCGTTTTTTTGACTATTTGAATAGTCAGCAATATAGGCAAGCAGGTTACAGTAACTGCTTGAGTGTTGCTGGGATCGGAGGAAAGTTCTACTAGAATGGAGTGGTGTTGGTGGGTTGACACACAAAGATGGGGGCTGCTGCCATTGTAGCATAGGATTGCTTTGATCTTGTAGGATATTTGATTTTGAGCTGGTGTATGGCATCTCTCCTGTTCAATTTTTTATGGTGCATAACTCCAAAACCTCTAGTACAAACAGGTAAGACGAGCATTTGAGAAATGAGGCGCTGTGGGGTCCTTCCCAATATTTGAAGACTAGTGTGTTTGCACAGGGAATATGAAATTCTTCTCCATAGACTGCGCATATATCATACAGTGCCCTAAAGTATTTTTGGGGATGACCAAACTGCTGGCATTAAAGCAACATCTGGGTCGGGAATAAACCTACAAACACTGCTTGTAAACCAAATTTTCACCTTTACAAATGTGGATTTGGGGTGTCAGGCGAGTCCTGAGTCCTGACATGGAGGAAATCTGTAAATGTTGGTAACAGGAAATCATTTCTGCTCTAGATTTCTTAGAATGACAGTAATACCTTCATCTTTCTTTTCTAAAGAGTAAATAGTGCCTTTGGATGCTTTTCTTATTTCATCAGGAGTGGAAATAAGAGGGATGCTTCATAGAGAAGTTAAGGATGACAAGATAAAACTTTGATTTCAGGTAGTTGCTTGAACAAGAAATGACCCATTTCTCATTAACATGACTAGGGAGAGAGTCTTATCACTAAAAATGATGGTTCTTTCTCAGCAAGAGGTTTGGAGGTGGTGAATCGCAATAAGTAATATATCAGGGATGTTGTGTCAGTTGGTAGTCCTGGAGGAGCAGCAGCATATGGAGTAAACAAATGAGAATGACTAAGACAGGGGCACCTTTTCAGGATTGCCCCGACCATTTGGGCACCTTAAGATGTCTAGGGCATGCCAGGTGACTGGTCACTGGGGATAGACAGAGCACTTCCAGGTTAAGTGAAGGGAATCACAGCATTAACTTTCAAAATGCAATTCAGAAGAGTAAGTCCATTAATTGGTGCTGTTCAATAATCATTAAATCCATTAGGTTGGTGGATTAAGATTTTGCATGGTATATTAAATCAAAGGGGTCCCCCTCTCATGGGTGTCGACCCCTGAGGGTTGTGCCCAGAGGACCATGTTAAGCAGAGGAGTGTCTCTTATTATATAGATGATCCAGAGGGCTCAAGAAAAAAAGATCCAAACCTGGTGCTAGGTCATGTGCAACAATCATGAAAGGGTGAAGAGGTTCACACCTCTTCAGCACACACATGACACTACCGTAGGTGCCCCTCCAATAAGGAAGGCCTCTCTGGCAAAAAAAACATTCACATAGAAACGTAGTGGAAGACAGTGGGATTAAAAAAAATAAGAAATTAATAAGAAAAAACATTGGGTGAGAAGGATAAGACTAAAAGATGTACATATGTACAAATGCGCATATACTAGTGGTTGGAGCCAGCAGGGATGCAGGAAGTCCCCTAGTATTGGTTTTTACTAATGACCAATTGTTCTAGAGTGAATATTACCGAAGACAACTACGCCATAAAATGCATGTTTACTAACCAATATTATATATATATTGTGATATTATTAGTTATCTTTTAAATCTATTTCTAATCAACTAATGTAATATAAATGTAAAAATATATATATATATCTTTCTGATAGATAATATAGATATATTAGATTAGAAAATAAATAACAATATATAATATAGTTATATATCTATATAATATACTATATTATTATATATATATAATATACCGTGCTCAAACGGTAGGTAACGGTCTATACATCAAAAAGGAGAAGTCGCATGGCAAGCCGTCGGGTATCGAATCCTAGGTAGGAAAAATTACCTAGCAGCGTTCCATCATACCAATTGAATAGGGCTTATTGTCCTTGGTGTGGTTCCCTGATTTATAATAAAAAAATACAAACATATATAAAAATAATTAGATATATTATTCATACATAATATATTATATTAATATAAGTGACAAACAGACTATTATTTATTTGTTATAATATGTATATATTTTACTCTCATATACTCATTTTCAAATAAAATAAAAACATAAAAAAATATTAATATAAAAAATATAAAATTATATACATTTTTATATATATATATAGTATATATTGGGATGTGCCGAAATGATTTCGGCTTCGTTTATGCCGAATGCTTCCCGGCATTTTTGCCGAAGCCCCGTTAAATTAGCTTTTCTAAGCATTTTTATAGCGAATAACGCTTGGCTTCCGGCAAATTATCCAAAAATTTGAGTTGTAAAAAATAAAAAAATGTGGAGGACCAAGATGCATAAGTGTGTGTAGATAAATATATATATATTCTCCTTATATATATATCTACTATAATAAGAAAATTTTAACTTCTGAAATTTATATTATAACTTTATATTATATATATCTTACTCTCAACATATTAACTGTTATATTTAAAACTATTATATTACATAACTACTATTATAGTATAATAATATACTTTAAATCTTTAACTATATTAGTATATATTATGAAAATAAGTGTTTATACTGTTTATCATATATATTAACGTATATATTATAAATATATAAATATATATATAATATCACTTCATAATATATAATATATTATCTGCTATATAAGTTTGAAATAATAAAAATGTAGAACAAAAATGCTTGTAAGACGTATCTATTTAACAATAGTCATAAAAATACTATTTATATAATAATCAATCTAATTAACAACACTATAATTTCAACATATATCATCTATATTATATATATAGCATATTAATTACAATCATGCAATTATATACTAATATACACAATAACACTATTTAACTCTATTTATTATAGTATCGATTTATAGGAATTTTATATATATCTGTTATAGGTCAAATAAAGAGAATAAGTAGAGATGATTCAGAAATTTAATTTATACAAGATCGTCTCCGTCCAAATTGTCAAGCTCTCATTTTAAAATTTTCTGTATTTTCTCTTTGGAATCTTGTTCGTGACTCATTCATTTTTTTGCTTTATTATTTATTTTTGTTCTGTTTCAATGTCTCTCCCGAATCTGATAGCTCACGAATCGTCCAACCTACCCCTGCCCCCCCTCTCCACTCTACTTTTTCTCCAACTGTAATTTTCTTAAAGAGGTGACCAAGGTACCCTTTCTTTTCTATATCACGATCTCATCTTAAATTTATGTTTATATTTAATACGCTGGAATACTTTCCTATATAATTGTATGGTGCTAATGAGTGTCAATATATGAACATATATCTCCTATCCTTAACTTATCACATTACCTAATGCTACAGAATTTACAAAATAAAATACCATCTGTGATTCCGCTAACACTTGAGTCTTTTTTCTTTATCACCCATACGAAAATTACATCCTCCCTTTTTTTCACTCCATCTCCGGTTTTCATCCCATCACTCCCCCTCCAACCAACCGACGAAGGCTTTTCGCATCTAAAAGTGAGTTCCTGGCAACAATTACTTTCGGCTGCTCGGTAATGGTATAGTTAATTGATGACTTACTTAAATAGTGTACTTGTTATGGCACATCCATTTTTTTCAATGGACTGGGTATATATGTATCTTTATAGTTTTAAGTTAGGTTTACTCAAATTTTATATTTATAACATTTGTCTTGAATAATTCTTAAATCTATATATAAATAAAGTTTCCTAATTAATTTCAGGTTTAATGAAAAGTTCACCTCATATATGTAGCATTTTTTTATTATTATGAGAGACGCCGGTACTTGGCTCTAACAGTGATGCAAGATAAACCACATATTATATAGTGCAAATAGTTACAAGAACAATCTTTCCTCCCTGCGTCAAAATCGTTCATTTAGTTTGGTATATTTAAGGAATTTGCCAGAAGATTTTTTTCTTTTTTTGTTTTAAGTGAACGGAATAGGATGATTTTTCTCTGCTATTAGAAAGAGAGAGGTAATGGATGGATTTAAAAAGGGCAAATTTGTGTTACCGAGGAAAAAAAGATAAGTGTTTATAAATATTACCTATAGGAATTAATTTATTATTTTTGAAGTTAAGAAATCTTTAGATCCGTTTGACCACGATAATATGAGTCCCTTGCATATTAAATAATATAATAATAATCATGAGTTAGAATAAACACAGTTTTACCAACATTAAAACTGCTCCATGTGAATTTTTTTGATAAATACACTCATTACGATATATTTTTTTTTCCTATATTTCTCTCGGCATCTACGTTAACAGCAAGGACTCTCTGAAAACACTGCGCACACGGTTTTTTAGATTGTAAGTCTATCTGCCCTCCGCCCCACTGCCCCAATCGCCAAATTCTTGTCCCTCGATTACCGATAACTCCAAATGTTAAATTTCATTACTTTAGTATATCCGTATACTAATTTCATACAGATATCCCCTTTCGTTTGCTACTCCATTTCCTCATTCTCTTTCTCCTGCCGTCTGATTCATGATTTTACTCTGTGTATTTTCTCTACATATCTTTTTATATTCCATAAAACTTAAAACCTGAGTATATAAGTATCAAACTATCTCTTTAAGAGGGTTGCATTTGTAAGTTGTCCTCTCTTGATTCGATACTTATCTCATTTTTTGGGTTGCGAAACCCAAGACTAATTCGGTATACTTATAAATAATCACTTTATGACACTGTCTTGAAACATATTGTAATGCATACTTTATTATTATTTTCTTATTCTTACTTATATCCTTATTAAATTATTGGCTGTTATCCAGATCTGATTATATAAATATAAATAATTATTAAATAAAGTTAATATGCCTATAACAACTTCTGAATTCCTATATGGTACATTTTAAAGGTGAATAGATGATTTTAGCAAGCAAGTGTGCTATAACTATGCTCAAAGAAGAATTTATGTCCATAGATTAGGAAGTTAAAAGTACCTCACATAATATAATATGACTAAAACATACTTCATAATACCTATCATTCAAATGAGAGGAGTAGTGTGCATTATATGCTCCGATATTCACAATAATAATAGAATAGCAATTGAATCTCAAGTGCATAATCCTCAATAGCGAAGCAGTTGAATAAATTGGAAATAGAAGATTGTGATCCTCCTGAATTAGCTTAAGTAAGCCATTAGAAATAAATGCATCAGTATTGGACATAGAAGTTGAAATGAGTTTTGGTAAGTGAAAGACTCAAATTGTACTATTGTCACACTCACCACATCATCAAACACGGTAAATTTTTTGGTTTTATTGAAATTAATAAATAATCTGTGAGGGATGTTATTATGTATGAATATTTAATTATATATATATATTATATATATTAATATAATATAAAAAAAGAAAAATGAAATACAAAATGTATATAGTTTATTGTAAAATAAAACACCCTCGTTCTCTACCATTTGAATAGTTCATACTTTAATTTATTGGATATACTGTAACCAGCCCAGCTGGCGGAATTCCAAGTCTTTCTGTACTTCCACAGCGCCCATCTCTGCAACTGCCATTTTCCTACATGTGCTTAAACTCTGACTAATAATCTCTTTTTGAATAATAATTAACATTTTAATTTTTAAGAACTAATTATGCTGAAATCGAAAGTTTATATTCCATGCATTCTTTGCAAGACAACTTTGGTACAATAGACATAAGAATGCTCTGGTTTCTTGGTCAACTTCCTTCTTCTTCTTCATGCGTATTCACTCCTATTGGTCCTACGTTCTTCTGTTCTTCTCTGTCTTCTCTCTTCTTCTAGGTTCGTTGTGTGACTATACTCTGTAACTATCCTCTGTCTATGCTATTCTGCTCAGCCCACGATTTGTTTGGATGATAAAGGTCTTAAGCGCTTTTGAAAGCAAATCCTAGCCCAAAATAGTCCTTCGTCCGCACTATCATTTCTCCAACCGTAATAGTACATAAATTACCTTGCATAATGGTTCATGAATACACACAAATAAAAGGGCTATGAAAGTAAGGGACAGTTAAAGATTCAATGTGCATTCATAAGTATCAAGCTTGATTTAGGCCTTATGCTATAAGTTATCTACCGATGGTTGGAACGCAAATGTCCAAAAGGCCCCTGTAAACGAGTCATGCATTCATCAAATAGAGTTATTGCGAGTCAACTAGTCATAAGGATTTTTTGACGCTGTGGAATATGAATGCTTGTAGAAATGATAGTTGTAATATATCTTGCAGTTTCAAACTTTTCTGAGGCCATACCGGAAGTAAATATTCGGCCCAAACGCCTTCCCATCCCATAATCACGCAAACTTGGGATATATACGCTAATGACAGAAATGATATGATTTTAACAGACTCAATGGCAGCAAATGTCCTGTCTAGCTAATTACAGAATCTCCACTTGACAAGATTTAACACATACTTCGCCATAGTGTCATTGACATTACTAGAAAAATGCATACGTTTTCGTAATTTCAAAACCGAAAGCTCTATCTACAGAACTCTAAAAGTGAGTAGGT
>JABUQX010018303.1:0-5000 GCA_015478945.1 Trachelipus rathkii
TGTGTTTTGTAATTAAAATTTCGTACAATTTTATTAATCCCTCAACAACACCACTGTTTACTATAAACCAGAACCCTGTGTCGCCTTTTATTCTTCCCACCCATTACAAATTTTAAAAATAAAAACAGTATTAAAACAACAGAATAACAATATAAAATAATAAATAAAAAGTAATAACAACAAAAATATAAAACAGAAATTTCATTAATAATAATTAAATATATGAGTTAAACATATGGCTTTAAAGCAGAAAGTTAAAGCAGTTCAAAGCAGAAAGTTAAACCCGCCAGTCTAACAGTGCACGCCATAAGTTAAAGCAGCTCCAAAGCAGGTTAACAGTTAAAGCCAGTAAAAGCAGAAAGTTTAAAACCCAAACATAATCATCAAAGACCAAAAAAGCTTAGTAAAGCAAAAGAAGTTAATAGCAGTAAAGCAGTAAACCACCCACCTCACCCCTCCCTAGTGTTATCCGCGTATAAACACCTCTACTGTTTTACTGCTTTACTGCTTTAAAGGTATGTACAGTATATGTTTTTTAATAACACTTTCGTACAATTCTAGTAAAAATGAATGACTCATATCATATATTTGAAAAGACCAAATTCTTGAAATGTATTAAGTAGGAAATAAAAACATGAATAGGACTCATATTATATCATCATTTTTCGTGGTCAACGGGGAATATTGCGTTCTGGCGGACGCCACGCGGCGGCGTTACGCGGAAATATTGCGCTGCGGCCGCGCTCGCGGCGGGCGGGGAATATTGGCGCCTGCGGCGGCACGCGGCGGGCGGGGACGCTTGCGCGTCGGGAATTGCTGTCTTTGCGCTGAACGGCTCACGCTAGCGCCTGTTGGGTAGCTATGATCTAGAGTAGACAAACCGATAAGACTCATCAAAGATGATATCATTCCAATATAGCGTGGCTATCAAAGATGACTTCATTAAAGATGATTAACGAAGAAGATGACGCAACACAAAATAGAGGCATCAATGCTGACCTGGCATTCCAACTGCTGCAGGCAGTCAAAGTTAGGCATCGAATTTGAGGCATTAATGTTGAGGCATCAAAGTTGGGGCATCAAAGTGAGGCATCAAAATATCGAGTGTGTGGTGTAAGTGTATCTGTGTGTGGGTGTGAATGTAAGCGGTATATGGTTAATGTAAGTGTCTATGGAGACTGTCCAAGTGCTTCATAAGTGTTAGAAAAAATACTAACTCATAGGAAGCATTCTAGCAGATTTTAATATACACCAATCGATTCCTCAAACCTTATTACCTAGGGGTAGACACCCAGTATTAGGGCTATTCGGGTTTCAGGGGAGCTAGAAAAAGAAAAGGCTTGAAAAAGCTGGCACTCAGTTGGCACTATGTGCAACTCACTTGGCCACTATGTGCCACTCATTGGCACTCATTGGCACTCACTTGGCACTCATTGGCACTCATTGGCACTCAACTTGGCACTCACTGGCACTCACCTGGCACTGCATCTAAATCATTTTAGAACCTAATGAACATCCCTAGGTACTTCTTACAGGTGATTGGGAACCACAAAGCCATCAAGTCTTAGCGTGGGTCCAAAATTACCCGATCTGGTATATGGCAAGTAAGACGAAATATCATGCGTCAAACAAGGTAAAGACGTCAAAAAATAGGGCTTAGCCCCTAAAAGAAGCCCAAAAATTACCGTGGCGTTCAAATTGTTGACCCACGGTATATGCAAGGTAAAAAAGCCGAAAATATCATGTTCAAACAAGTGGTAAAGACATCAAAAAATAGGCTAAGCCCCTAAAGGAAGATTAAAAATTACCGATTGACCCATGGTGACCCATGGAATACCAAAGGGTTGGTGTCGAAAAATTTCCGTGCCAAAAATTGACCCATGGAGAGACAAAGTGGTAGCCAAAAATTACCGTGGGACCCAAAATTGACCTCATGGTATCTTGGCAAGGTGGTAAACAGGGCTAAAGACATCAAAAAATAGGGGCTAAGCCCCTAAAGGAAGATCAAAAATTACCTGGGCAAAAATGGCCCTACGGTTCGAAATGAAAAAATAGGGGCGTAAAAATAGGGGGGTAATACGTACAACGGTTTCTGACGCAACCGTTTGGCGCACCCTTTCTTCCGAAAGGGATGCTAAAAATTAGGGTTGCCAAAAAATTAGGGTTGCCAAAAAATTAGGGTTGCCAAAAAATTAGGGTTCTCAAAAAATTAGGGTTCTCAAAAAATTAGGGTTCTCAAAAAATTAGGGTTCTCAAAAAATCCGGGGGCCTAAAAATACCGTGGCCAAAAATGACCCATGGAAGACGAAGGTTGGTCGGAAAAAGGTAAAGTCCCAAAAAGTAAAGGCCCAAAAAGGTCAAGGTCAGGTAAAAAATTTGGGCTCAAAAAAGGTCAAGATCAGGTAAAAAATTGGGCTCAAAAAAAGGTCAAGGTCAAAAAAGGTCAAGGTCAGTCAACGGTCAGGTAGGTGGTCAAGGTCATTTTTCTCCGAAATGGCTCTCCTACTACTGATATTATATTCATAAGTTAAAAGCCGATATATTCCGTTATTAAAGTATTATGAACGAATGAGCATAATGGTATGACGTTAGGGAGCAGAAATCTTTCCAATGGATTATGTATACCATTAACAGACTTTAAAAAGAATCCTCAATTGTTATGTACCAGTAACTGATTATAAGGCCGGGGAACCATGCAATAATTCTTCTGCTGGAAAGGGTTTGGAGGTTGATGAGAGTTAGAAGGGAATGTAATAGAATGAATGATTCAAAAATCATTGTCAGGAAGGGCTGTGTGAGTGAAACATTATCATATTTGTGGTGCGTACTCCGTACAAGAACGGACAACACTTTTATATAGAGTAAGTAACTAGTGTGGTAAGAAGTTTAAAAAGTAAAGCAGGACACGCTAACTCTTGAAATCCTTTTTAGTTTGAGAAATAATGTAAGGAAGGTAATAAAATAAAAAAAAAGCTCATAATACATTTGGATAATGTTAGGATGGACAGCGTAAGGCCGTGACAAATAGCGTTGGCGATATTATTTTCTTTCTTTCTTTTTATTCTTTTTTGAGCATTTCAGGGAAAAGCGTTAGGTTTAATCTAAGAATACCATTCGAACCATATTTACCGTTGTGTTTAAGTATTTGCTTGAATCAAGGTATAATAGAGTTTTTGAACAAGTATGCGAACAACAACCACACAACAAAGATTAGATGTCAGTTAATATATGGCAACCTTTCTCAACAGCAGTTAATCTTTCCTTTCAAACACTAAGTTCCGTAATATTCAACTGCAAACAGATAATAATATGTCAGATAGATCAACTGCAAATAACTAGATATATTTTGAAGTAATGTGTAAAGTGAGTTAATATTGGACATGACAGTCCCATCTTTTTATTGTCCCACTCACTCACTAACCCCAGACTTATCTGCTATTGCTTCAATCTTACAAATGGAATTTCTCCACTTGTACTAAAAATCTGGAACTATCATTCCTATCATCTATTTCTCCTCA
This sequence comes from Trachelipus rathkii, assembly GCA_015478945.1. Classification (NCBI taxonomy): domain Eukaryota; kingdom Metazoa; phylum Arthropoda; class Malacostraca; order Isopoda; family Trachelipodidae; genus Trachelipus; species Trachelipus rathkii. Next base: position 3,519 of record JABUQX010018303.1, read on the forward strand.
CGTTCCTTTGATTGCTCACTTCAAACGTCTTGTACGCCCAACATGTTCGCCTTTAATTTGCGCCCTGAGATTTCCATTTCTCCCCAACAGTGTTGAAATTCATACCGAACCGCACGTCGCCACCCCACGCCCACCCCACCGCACCGCACCACCCAGCCGCACCGCGCACCGCACTCTCGCACAGCGATACTACTAGGGAACCAGTGGTAAATATAATAAAACTAAAGCAAACTCGAGATATACAATTATCAATAAATTTAAATAAATTAAATATATTAAAATGAATTTAAATAAAATTTAATATAAAAATTAAAATTAAATTAAATTTAAAATATAATCTATGATAAACTTAAAGAATGTGCATCTAAAGAAACTACTGGAGAGAAATCAGTGTAAAGGTTACTGTTGACAAGGATTAGATATCTTTCTTCAAAGCGTGTTAACAGAGGTGCGAGAGGTGAGAGAGCGAGTGAGGACATGTGTCTCAAGGAAGAAAGTTAGTCAATGAAAATGTGTGATATGTGGTGAAGTGTCGTCAAGCAGGAGAAGTTCAAATGAGCATAAATGATGCATGTGGATGACTGTTCATATCAAAAGTTTTCAATTAAGCAATCATTTGAGTATGTAAGGGACAGTGTGCTCAACAAACAGTTTCAATGAACAGTCTGATATGTAAAAGTGTTTCAAGCAAAAGTTTCAATGCAAACGATGTTGAGTATGTGAGAGCTATTTAACATAATGTTTCAATGAAACACTTTGATTAGTGACAGTCTCAACATAACCAAGTTTCAAGGAAACCTTGACTATATTGAAGCGTTTCAAAACAAAAAGAGTTCAAGGAATAACATTTGAATCATGTGAAGGTTGCAACCATAATTTGTTCAATGGAGAAACATTTTGAAACATTCTGATATGTGAAGCGTGCGCAACAAAAGTTTCAATTGAAAAATTTCAGTATGTGAAGCATTTCAACAAAAGTTTCAATGAAACATTTGATATGTTGAAGTGCGCTCAACAAAAGTTTCAATGAAGCATTTGATATGTGATGAGTTTCAACAAAAGTTTACATAAAACATTTGATATGTGAAGTGTCTCAACAAAAGTTTCAAAGAAACATTTGATATGTAAAGTGTTTCAACAAAGGTTTCAATGAAACATTTGATATGTGAGCATTTTAACCAAAAGTTTCAATGAAACATTGATGTATTGTGAAGAGTCCAACAAAAGTTCAATGGAACATCAGTGAAACATTTGATATGTGAATCGTTTTAACAAAAGCTTCAATGAAACATTTGATATTTGAAGAGTCTCAGCAAAAGTTTCAATGAAATTTGATATGTGATGCAGTTTCAATCTAAAAGTTTCAATGAAGCACATTTATTATGTGATAGTGTATTCAACAAAACCTTTTCAATGCAGAAACATTTGAACTATGTGCATGGCAGTATTCAACAAATAGCGTTTTCAGATGAAACATATTGG
>JABUQX010018303.1:10000-12500 GCA_015478945.1 Trachelipus rathkii
AAGAGGAAATGTGTTTTCAATAAGGACCTTGAGAAAGAATACCCATATATGAAAAAGACATTTACGGAATCATGTGTTCGTTGCAACATATGTTCTTCCAGCTTTAATATCAGTCATGGAGGAAGAACAGATATTACACAACATTTAAATACTGAAAAACATAAAACTGCTTTGCGTGCCAGTGCATCAAGTTCAACACTCACAACGTTTTTCAGAAATGACATTTTTGGTGACAAAGAACTTAAATTAGCCGCGGCTGAAGGAGCATTTGCCTATCACTTAGTGCAACATAATCAATCTTTCAAATCTATGGATTGCTCTTCAAAATTAATCAAGACTTGTTTTGACCCTAAGTTTACATGTGCCCGTACAAAAGCGGAGGCAATTGTATTAAATGTCTTTACTCCAATAGCTATATCGGAACTGCAGACTGATATTCGAGAAGCCAATTTTATTTCGATTATGACCGACGCTTCAAATCACAAGGACATAAAAATATTCCCAGTACTTGTTAGATATTTCCAACCTGTTAAAGGGATTCAGATGAAACTTTTAGAAGTAAAATCATTGCCCTCGGAAACATCTAACACAATCTCTGCATTTTTAATTGAATGCTTAAAAAATATGAATGCAAAAGAAAAAACAATAGCTCTCTGCGCAGATAATACTAATTGCAATTTTGGGGGTATATCTAGAAAGGGCGTTAACAATGTTTTTACAAAACTCAAGGAGGACTTGGGACATGGTTTAGTTGGAATAGGATGTTCTGCTCATATCATTCACAACACTATTCAGACAGCTGCTGATGCTCTTCCTATTGATATTGAAGGCATCGTTTCAAAAATATATTCTCATTTCTATATATACACAGTAAGAGTTGAAAAACTTAAAGAATTTTGTGAATTTGTTAATCAAGAATACAAGCAAATATTAGGATATAGCAAAACCAGATGGCTTGCTCTACTCCCTGCGGTTGAACGTCTTCTGACAATGTATGCCCCCTTAAAATCATTTTTTGAGTCACAAGAAAAATGCCCTTTTGTGATAAAATCATTTTTTGAAAATCCTTTATCTGAAGCATGGCTTTACTTTATCCACAGTCAAGCGTCCACTTTTCACATGACTATTGAAAAGATTGAAGGGGATACAATTACAATTTTCGAAGTAATGTCAGCATTAAATGATTTACAAAATAATATGGCCTCTAAGAGCGAAGACTGCTTTATTCCATTAGCTGTAACAACGATTCTTCAAAAATTGGTAAGAGAAGGCCTGGAATCAGAAGTTGCAAAATTTAAACAGTATGTTCATACATTCTACAAAACTGCCTTTGATTATTTATCTAAATGGATCAATCCACTTAAAAACTTAAAACAATTTACTTGGGTAACACTAAAGAGAATACCGTGCTGGGAGGAAGTAGCAGAAACTCTTAAGTTTATTCTCGAACTCATCCCTACCTTTACAATAGACGAGACTGCACTTTATGACGAATATGTGTTCGTTAAACAGTATGTGACCCCAGAAATGTTGGACAATTGGAATTCAAAGAAAACATCTCCTGGTGATTGTTGGGTCGAAATCATTTCGCACTTTCAAGCTAAAAATGTGCCATATTCTAATATCCTGAAAATGGTTGAATTTCTTCTTTGTTTACCAGGAACTAATGCTCCAACAGAAAGAGTATTTTCTGCTATGAACTTGATTTGGACAAGTGAAAAAACTCAACTGTCTGTGAAAACTTTGAAAGCAGTGTTAATAAACAAATTTAATTTCGATTATACGTGTTCCGAATTTTTAACGATATGTTGATTGGTGAAATTGATCATTCTAAAAAATACATTCATCTGAAAAATATTTGTGATACTTCCATTGCCCTTAATATATATATAAAGTATATATATAATATATATATATAATATATATATATTATATATATATATAATATATATATATATATTATAATATATATATATATATATATATATATATATATATATTATATATATATATATTATAATAATGCGCGAGTGAGTGCGTCCCGTATTTAAGATCATAAAATATGGTAACCTTACACATAGGCCTATTATTATCTATATTTATATAATATTATTATAATATATATATATTATATATATATTATAATATATATATAATATATATTATATATATTATATATATATATATATATATTATATTATATATATATATATATATACTATTATATAAGGGGGGAGAGAAATTGAGAAGGAAGTAGTGTTGACTGAAGAGTTAATAAATGGTGTGGATATGATCTTAGGACTAGATATTATATTCCAACTTGGGGGCGTTGAATTGAAAAGAGATGGAGTAAGATTTGGTATTAAGGAGGAGCGGAAGGATATTCGGGTCGCGGCGGTAAAAGGGAAGAAAACTTTGAAAATAGAAGATAAGGACTTTGATGCGTATTTTGATGGGAATTATTGAGAAGTGCGGTGGAAATTGAGAGAGAGAGAGAGAA
>JABUQX010018303.1:22500-25000 GCA_015478945.1 Trachelipus rathkii
CCTGCCTAAGTCCCTCTACATAATTTCCTCTTCAAACCTCTTTAAATTAGACACACAAAGAACCAAATCATCGCGCAATGTAAAGGTAGGGCCACCTCTCTACCTCTTTTCATTCCTTCGCCATCATTCTACCACACTTCCTGATCACAACCCAACCTTAATTTTTTTACAACCTCATCCGCATATAAATTGAAAAACCATGAAGACATAACACATCCCTGGTTCACTCATCTATCAATATTAAATCATTCGCTATCAACTCCATTTATTCTAACACGCGCTTCACTATCGTCATACATACTTTTGATTATATTCAGAAGCCTAGTCCACCACACCATATATCACTAACACCTGCAATAGAGCTTTCCTATTAATCATCATACGCTCTGTTGCCATCCTACAGATAAATGCTAACAAGATAATACAAGATATACAAGATATACAAGATATATGCTGGTATTTTGGTTGAAAAGGTGCGTCGAGTGACTAAGCCTAAGGGACTGATTGAAGAACAAGGTGTGTTTAGAAGTGATAGAGGATGTGTGGATCAAATCTTTACATTGAAACATTTTCTCAGTCATTTGTTTCAATGTAAAGATTTGATCCACACATCCTCTACCACTTCTAAACTCACTTTGTTCTTCACCAATCATGTCCCTCAGCTCATTTCGACGGACTTTTTCAAACAGAAATCGCAAGCATATATTCTTGCTGCAATACTCAATAGACAATCGCTATATATTCCTACAGTTCACCCTTATACCTCACCTGTATATTAGGGGTACTAATTACTGCCTGCCTCCAATCCCTCGGAATATTAAACTCCATAAACGCCTTGCTACACATACTTCCAATCACTGATCAATCACCATTTCTGCCTCCGTTACTTGATCATCTTTCACCATTATTTCATCTATACCCTGCAGATTTACCATTCTTTCAACTTTCTCACACTTTACCATTACCTCCTCCTTACTAATGCACTCATCTCCAAAATACCTATTCATTCTTGCACCATCAAATCATACACATTCACTATCACCACTGTTCATTGAGCGCTTGGTGGGTTGTGGTGGTTGTCCCAATGTATGCAGATTTTTAAGTGTTCCCCCACACTCTCCTCACATCTATTTTCATCAGTTACAAAACACCATCCCTATTCATTATTTTAAGCAGATTCCCCTTATTCTCATTATTAACCTTCCGCGCTTCCTTCCAGAAGAGTTCTATTCTCCTGTAAGTCTCTATTCATCTCCTTCCAAACTGTTTCATTTACCTCTTTTTTTCCTCCTCGCGATGTGATCTTTTAGTATTACTTTTTCCTCCTTATATAATTCCAAACATCCTACTTTGAGACTCTCATTCATTTTTGGCTTTAGTGCATTTCACAATGCTTTATTTTTTACTTTAACCGGCTTGCATCAGCCTCTTCTTCACATTCACTGTTAGCATACTGTACTTCCTATCTTAGCACTCCACATAGCTTTTTCGCCTACTAACAACTCGCTTCTTATTTGCTTCTAGATTTGTTCAATTTCAACTTGTTCACATTCAACTGATTTATTTGCAAGCTCTCTTAAATACTTATTCTTTATTACCTTTGTTCACTTATCTAACACACTTCTTCTTATCCTTATCAACCTTCTTATTCAAGACCAGGTCCAAATGTAGATATGTATTCCATTCCTAAACTCCCTCAACTGGATTTAATTCCAATCACCTGTCAAGCATCTCCTTCTTCACTCATCAACAACAAAATCAATCATACTTTCAGCTTCGATACAAATCTCTACCTACACCAACCTCTAGTATATTTATGAATGCTCTTGAGTTTAGAGAAAGTATTACTTACACACATACCTCTCTCCTCACAGAAATCAATCAGCTTTCTAATTGAATTCTAATACTCACACAAACAAATTCCACGAAATTCCGTGAGACAGGTTACTCATCAGAATCGCAAATCCTTCTCCCACCCTCTCATTCCTCTCCACTCAAGCACACAGCACAAATTTCACTCCACACCAATCGTCCTTCACCACATCCTTTCGTCTTTGTTTCAGTCACAGCAAGCAAATCCTATTTACCCTTCCTAAATGCATCCATCACCTCTCTCCTCTTCTCCTCACCATTTCCCTCTAACATTCTATGTACATAGACGATTCATACAATTTTGCCGGATAATAGATACAAGGTCTCTTACGGCTATCAAGGCCAGGGACGAGGCATGCATAAGCATTCATAGGGTTCAAATAAATAGTAGCGGTTCCCAACCCATCTACATCTGTCAATTTATCCGCTTCCTACGATACGCAGAACATAAGCTGTGGGAGCTCTTTCATCCTTACACACAGGGTTATATGAAAAAAAAGATGTTGTCTGTAATAGCAGTAATGTCCTATGGTCTGTATTTGATACGGAAAGAATCTACTCCTATTTATAAAGAGTGTGGATATGAGAGCAAGAGGGCGAACCATTGGACACTGGACTGTCATGGAAG
>JABUQX010018303.1:27500-32894 GCA_015478945.1 Trachelipus rathkii
TTTATGTTTTTAGTCTTCATAATCCTGGCAAAGAAATAGTTTTCGTTAAAATGGTTTTAGATGTATACAATGATTTACGCAATATTAGAAGTTCAAGATCAAAAATCCAAGATGCGTTTTTGATGAATTTTTGACCAAAGGTTTTGGGCACCAATCCTGGTTGTCACGCTAATTATACCCCCAGTATTATACTTTAGTCTAATTGCATTGTTGCCAGGTATTAATTCTCATTAAACTTCATTAACCCAATCTTCTGTCTCCTTCATCTTGGATTTTTTCAAATTTTTTTTCTAATATTAATTAAACTTTACGGATATTGTTAGATTGTCTATCCTTAGACATAAATTATAAATTAAAACTTAAATAAGTTATAAATTATAAATTATAAATTATAAATTATAAATTATAAATTATAAATTATAAATTATAAATTATAAATTATAAAATTCGAAGTTGGAAAATTATTTTTGTTTAAAATTAATAATTAAAATTCCTATTTTAAAATTTCTACCTCCTGAATGATACATTGGCATCTTGAACTTTGAAGCTTTATATATTCTTTTATCTTTTTATTTAAAATATATTATTAAAATAAATGAGACTTGATACTAAAGTGTGCTCATAAATTTGTATAAATGGAAATATTCGGAGATTAATTGAAGTAGATGATTTTAAAATGAAAACAATAACTGACATTTTAATTTTAAATTGTACCCCTTTGAAGTTTTCTTGCAGTGAACTACCGGTTGATGGTTAACTTGGAAAGGGTTAACCTGCCATGAGTGGTGGTCACGTGTTAAAAAAAATCATATTTGAAAAATGTGTACTCACATATCAATTAACATTGGTTGAACCTAGGAGTATTAATTTACTTTAAACATTAGCTAAAATGTATTATTTTGGTAACTTGAAGCGGGTTTTGTTTTACATCAAGTTCAAGAATCTTCTTTTTTTTGGCAAAAATCTAAAACCCCTGAAACCCACCCAAAAAACAAAAACCAAGCTGGGTTGGGTTTTTGCCGACCCTGTTTGGGTCCATGTACTTCACTGATACAGCAGATACTGGAAATCAATTAACTTCATGTATTCTTGAATTTCCCATTTCTTGGTATATTTCTTCTTCATATTTTAGTTTTAACCGTAGCTCACGGGGATTGCCCTAATTTAATTTTAACCGTCGCTCACGGGCATGGCCCTAATCGAGGATAGGGTGTTAAAAATAATACCAAAAATGACAAAAATAAATGACCAATAAAATACTATGCTATCTCAGATTTGTGCAGGTGAGCACAGAGGTTAGCTTTAAAGTGAGGAAGGTTTAACTTGGCAGGAAGCAAAGAGAATTCCACAGAACAGAGGTGGTTGGAAAGAAGTAAACACCACAGCGAACAGGCATGGAGTTCCCAATGTGCGCACAAAATTCATATTCGGACACTGTACAGTGCGCGAGTAGTGAAGGTGTTGGCATACAAGTGCCCAGTTCCCTCGAGCATATGCCTCAGTTGTGCCTATAGAAAAGAAAAAAAGTACCAGAGTCCCGTCGAAGAGTGAATTGGAAAGTAAATAACAGCTTATAAACCTTTTGGCCTTTGACTCTACCCTGCCCAAAAGACTGAAAAAATCAGGGTACCTTCCCAGGTATGAGAGTAATACTCCATGCATCGACTGATAAGACCCTTGTGTAATTGGAATAACTAAGAAGAGTAAAATAATCTCCAAATCTATCAATATAAACAGAACCCCCAGCTTCTTTGAGGCCACCCTAGCAACCACTGTGATATGAGATTTCTATAACATTTTGTTTATTTAAGTTAAGACCAAGAATGTTTATATCTTCAGCAAGAGAGATGGGAGAACCATTAAAAGAGATTAAAAAGGCAGGTCACTCTGAGATGGAGATTTGCAAAAGTTGAGCCTTTAAAGAAATGAATTTCACGAGATTGAGACTACTCTATTGAGAGATTCTATCTAGATCAGGAATAGAATCGTAAATATTAAGTCAAGAGACTCTCGATGCAAAAAGAAAGAGCAGATTCGAAATGCATCGAAGAATGGAGTGTTAAACTATTTACGTTTGAGCGGCTGAGAAAATCGTTACTTAAAAAGTAGGAAAGAAGACAGAACCCTGGGGAAAGCACCACTATTGGTAGGGAAGGAAGACGCCCCATCAATAACAGCTTATATGGAACGAATTAAAAGAATGTTAGGCGAAAGAAGAAAAGAGATGGACGAAACCCAAAGGAAACAAGCTTGTATCTAGATCATCGACGAAATCTATTCCTGGTCAAATTCCTTGGATAACTTACTACCAATAAGACTTCCTATACTCCATAAAGACAGAAAATCATAAATCTGTGAGATAGGATTTATAGTACTTGTGATCGGAGAGAAGGGAATGGGATACCAGTTGATCCAAGAAATGAGAGTAGAGATTGATTTCAAAGATCTTTGGCAGAATACAGGTGATAGTTAGAACCATGAGTATTGAGAAGAGGAAGATCTAGAGAAAGATGGAATGAGCCTTCTCATCACATCAGCGATCACACCCCCATCTAATCAGCAGATGCTGAAGCGTTATCAGAGTTTCAGGATCTTACTCCAGGGATAGTTTGTGTAGAAGCGGTAAAAAGCCCTAGAATCAGCCAGATTAAAGTGAACAAAAGATACACTTAGGGCTGCATGGAGCTCTTAGAAAGAAATCACTAAAATTAAGAGATGTAGGGTTGTTGTAGTCAGATTTACCAATAAGAGAGAAGATGTCGTATTTATCATTAGAAGAACGAGTAGTGAAACATAGAGTTCTAGAATTGGTTGTCTCAATTAAAATAGGAATATACATAGTTTCCCTTATCAGTTGTTAGCGAATCATTGAGTGATGAGTAGACCCCCCATCCACACATTATTCTGTATCTAGGTTGCTGACATCTGAATTTGCTCACCCGCACCGAGCACCGCACCGAAGGATAAGATGCACGCACGTACCACATCCGCACAAAAGAGTTATTTTTGTTCGCACCGCACGCACCGGCAACCGCACCTCTATGTTCCCTCGCACCACGCCTCACCGCATCTCTCTATATTTTAAAATTATTGCGTCCTCACCGGTACACTGAATTTGTATGGCGTCACTGTACCGCAGCCGCAGCATCCGCACTTGGTGCATCGGAAAAGCCCCTATTTTGTACATTTGAACTCCTCTAAATAGAGAGAGAGAGAGAGAGAGAGAGAGATGAGATAGGAGAAAGACGAGAAGAGAGAGAGAGAAAGAAGACATGACAAGAGAGATGAGAGAGAGAGAGAGAGAGAGAGAGAGAGAGAGAGAGAGAGAGAGCGAGAGGAGAGAGACAGCAGACAGACAGACAACAGGACAGACAGACCTGACAGACAGACCGACAGACGACAGACAGATCAGACAGACATGACAGACAGCACAGAGAAGAGAGAGAGAGGAGGAGAGAGAGAGGGAGAGAGGAGAGAGACAGACCTAAGAGACAGACGAGCATAGGACGACAGACAGACAAGATGAGAGAAAGAGAGAAGAGAGAGAGAGAAGAGAGAGAGAGAGACGAGACAGAGAGAGAGAGGCGAGAGAGAGAGAACGAGAGAGAGAGAGAGAGAAGAGCGAGAGAGAGAGAGAGAAGCATTCATCATTATAAAATAATCATGATTAATTTGGTAACTCATATTTTATTTTATCATTAATATTTTAGTTCTAGAAATATTACATTACTTGTGCTAATCGCATGATATAAACTATTGCTTTCCCTAATCCGCCCATCAGAACAATTCCACATTCCCTGTTTGAAAATAAATATCCGCTTAAATCAATATTGCCGATCCACATCTAATTATATATATATAATATATATATTATATATAGTATATATATTATATTATAGTATATATATATATATCTATATAATATATATTAGTATATATATATAATATATATATATATTATATATATATATTATATAATATATGATATATATATTATATTTAATATTTGGGTGCTAATTACAACACTTATATCGTCATATGATAGTGAGAAACATACCTAATAGAAAAACCTAAAACAAACAATCATACTCATCATATGGATGTGTGCCAGAAGAATATGGAGTCAAATAAAATTATTTAACGGGAAGTGGCAGTGAAAGAACACTATTTATAATAGTGTCAATAAAAATCTGATAACCATGTTCTGATGGTTTTTAAAACTATAAAAATATATGATAATAAATAATAATAATATAATCATTAATTACTTAAATAATAATAATAATAAATAAGAATAATAATTATAAATAATAATCAATAATAATAATATAGATAATCTTTATTTTAATTATTATTATTATTTATTATTAATATTATTATTTTTTTATTTATTATTTATATTTATTTATTAAATTATTTTATTATTATTATTAATATTATTAATTTTATTTATTATTATTATTATTATTATTTTATCTATATATTTTATTATTATTATTATTTATATTTAGTATTTCTTTTTCTCTTTTCTCTTCTTTTTCTCTTCTTTCTTCTTCTTCTTCTCTTCATCTTCTCCTTTCTTCTTCTTCCTTCTTCTTCTTACTTTCTTCTTCTTTATATTATTTATTTAAATTATATATTATAATATATTATTATTATTAATTAATATATTCTTATTATATTATTATTATTTTATTGATTATTATTATTTATTATTTATCATTATTATTAATATTAGTATTATTATTAGTTATTTATTATATTATTATTAATTATTATTATTATTATTATTATTATTATTAATTATTTTTTTATTATTATTATTATTATTTTATTATATTATTTTATTATTATAAATATTATTTTGAAGTTCTTAATTTGAGATGCCGAAAACGACGGATTGGCAAGTTAATCAATGCATTTTCCCTTTTAATTAAATTTTTATAATTTAAAATATCATCGTTATTTTACTTTCTCTCGTCTCTTCTCTCCATTCTCCCCTCTCTCTCTCTCTTCTCTCTCTCACTCTCTCCTCTCTCTCTTTCTCTCTCTCTCTCTCTCTCTCTCCTCTCTCTCTCCCCCTCTCTCTTCTCTTCTCTTCTCTTTTCTCTTTTTCCTCTTCTCTTTCTCTCTTCTCTCTCTTCTCTTCTTTTCTCCTCTCTTTCTCTTTCCTCTTTTCTTCTCTTCTCTTCTCTTCCTTTCCTCTTCTCTTCTCTTCTCCCTTTCTTCTCTTCTTTCTCTTCTCTTCTCTTCTCTTCTCTTCTCTTTCTTCTTTTCTCTTCTCTCTTCTCCTCTCTCTCTCTCTCTCTCTCTCTCGTCCGTTCTCTCTCTCCTCTTCTCCTCTTCTCCTCTCCTCTCTTCTCTCTCTCTCTCTCTCCTTCTCTACTGACCACC
>JABUQX010018304.1:0-5000 GCA_015478945.1 Trachelipus rathkii
GGGTATATGGTTTTGTTGAACAGAATATGAGTGCATGTATAAATGATTTTCACAAATTTATAATCCGATATAAAAATTGGTGAACTATAATCCATTTAGGGTTAACACCAAAGTAAAAAAGAACTACACAATGTAAAATCAGCCAAGATTAGATAATTACATTTTCATCTTCGATTTATACCAAACATGTACCACCTCATATACAATTATTTTAAGTGATCTAGTGGAAGGACGTTTGTTCCTCGCGCATTACCACGCTCCTATACGGTACATTTGGATTGCATTTCAAACCGGAATCAACCCCCAATAAGTAAGATCTCCATATCATTGTTATTCATTCACATGATCCTTTGCGGTAAGGAGCTCTAGAGTCCACAATATCTCTGGTGAAATCGCTCGCCCATGCTCATCTGAGTATGCGTCACCCACATGTTTCTACAGCTTAAACTGTCTTTTGTGAGAGCAAGATTGCAGACTACTTGCGCCAAAAAGATTTTGAGTATAGTTAATTGAGGAGAATTAATCATCCTGAAGCCCATTTTGCCGATTATCGTTTTTCATCAGGACAAGGTCTCAACAAGCTTATCAATAAAGAGTATTCCTGTTTAAGGAGGTCCACTCGTGATTGCCACCCTCAAAAGCGAAAGCACATAAAACACTGGGCAGGGCAAAGTTTGTTATATCCACACCTACGTGCTATATATACATGCCTGAGAAGTTATGAAAACGACTTTCACGATTCAGGGAATTATTTGCCTGTTATATAAGCACTCTAACTTTGTATTTCATGAGTTCTCATTTGGTATCGTGGAGTCGCGACGAAGGACAACCAGCTCTGACCTTTGCCTCATAAGCTTAGGAAGAAGCCTTGCAGGTATGAATGAAGGCGTCAAAAGACTCCTTAAATGCTAGAGCTGTGACATATTGTTTTCTGAAAGTCTAATTTTATGTGTAGGGGAAGAAGCAATATTTACTGAGAGTCTCCCCAGAGGCTATCCGTATTTGACATGGTTCCTACCTATCACTGAACTTCAGTCTGCTGTGGCCAATCAAGCCTTTGAAGCTGTTCCTGCCGGAGGCCCTGGCTGTCCAGAGACAAAGGTAACATGGAAACTTGGTAAAGTTGCTTTGGAGACCCATCAGGAAGGCCACCATTTTGAAATTTCCGATAACTTCCCAATTGTGTTCTTCATATTTCAAGGCACTTAGTAATAGCTTCATGAGCTGTGTTCTCTTTGAGCTGCAACAGAGTGAGCCAATGGAAAAGATGGATTACATGTTCCCGTATGACGTAGCACAACTTTGAGACTTTTTTCGATGACTTTGATCAATGAGGCGCCACTGCGCAGGGGATTACGAGGCAATTCAAGTCCCTCAAACAAACCTGTTTAGCATTGTGGCAAAAGCAAAAGCCCATCTTGCACTGGTTGAAAAAAGTTTGACAAAAGAGTAAGTGACGCTTTCTCTGACCTTGTGACTTTCACATCGTTTCATGATAAAGAAATTCAATTGGCTTGAGTCTGACTTCAAAAGCTCGGCAGGCTTTGTGAGATCAAGATCTCTGATCAAGTTGTTGATATCGTTGATGTTTTCTTGGTTGGGGAAATATGGGTTTCTCTCCTCAGATACCCTATAATTCAGGATCAAGGACTTCTATTGTCTTTTGATTTGCTGCTTTTCTTCTGAAGATGGCTGTCTTTCCCTTTTGAGAATGGATACAGGGAGTCAGGAAGAGTGGTGACGCACTTGGGGCAATTGATGACGGAAGTTCCTGGATATATATGAAGCAAGGCGCATTTTTGTTAGCTCAACGCTTGAACGGGTTCCAATCAAGAACAGAAGCAATTGCTGGAGTGTCCCAGCTAGTCCTCTCCAAATTCGTTTGATTTGCGATATTTCATGGCTCTATTTGCACGCATGTACCAACCTTGCGATACAAAAAAAATATAAACAACTTTAAATATTCTTTCACTCATTTATTATTAATTTCACGTTAAAGATTCCATATGCTATCAAATTCAGAAACAAGCAAACTATATATATATAATATATTATCATATATATATATATATATATATATATATATATATATATCTATATATTATTATATATATATATATATAATATAATATATATATATATATAGTATAATATATATATATATTATATATATATAATATATAGTATATAATATATGCATAGATTTATCTTTGTTGCCCAGTAACTCATATCCTCAAAAACTAACAATAGCTACAGTGAAAAGGAATACATTTGCTGAATGCTTGTCCAATTTTCGTGCGGAAAATGTAAAAAAAAAAAAAAAAAAAAAAAAAAAAAAAAACAAAAAATCTCAAAAACTACAATGCTAATAGCGAATAAGGAAATACATTTTTTGAATTCCTGGTAAAATTTTAGATAGGAAAATGTAAAAATAAAAAAATACAAAAATTATTGTTAATAATTATAGTAATATGATTAGAGGACCTATTTAGAGACCTTTTATTGGTTAGCTCCGTTTAAAATAAATTGACTTTCTATAACTTTTTGCTTTTTTTTTTTTTTACTAAAGAATACCCAAGGGTATAACCGCACGATGGCAAGGAGTACGGGGTCTCTCGGCCTCCGGGGAACTACGGGGTAGGTATTTCCCCCCCTTCGGGAGGGTCTCCGGAACCCCCGCTCTTTGGTATTTGGGTGTCCGGGGGTTCCTCCGCTTTCCCCTACGGGGTCATGGAAAACGTCCTCCCCCTGTGTTCCCCGTCGGCTGGAGCCCCCTACATTGCGTGTAATACCTTTACAAATAATAACATATATATTATTATATATATATATATATATATTATATATATATATATAATATATATTATATATACTATATATATATATAAATATATATATATATTATATAAAATTTTTATAAATATAAGACAATGTACCGTGCTCAAAAACAAAACAAAACAAATTAAAAAATTTCAATTTTTTTTTTTGTTAACATGTTCCTAACTAAAATTTTACAGGATTCCAAAAATGTATTTCCTTTTCGCTGTAGCAATTGTAGTTTTTGAGATATGATTTTTTTTTTTTTTTTTTTTTTTTTTTTTTTTTTTTTTTTTTTTTTTTTTAAATAATTAACAGTTTCCGAATAAAATTGTTGCCAGGATTCAGCAATGTTATTTCCTTTTTGCTGTAGCTATTGTATATTTTTTGAGATATGAGTACTGGCCACAAAGTAATAGTAATGCTAATAATATATATATATATATATATATATATTATATATATATATATTATATATATATATATAATATATATATATATATATATAATATATATATATATATATATATATAATATATATATATATAAGTATATATATATATATATATATATTACCTTCCTAGAAGTTTTTTGCAACAGTTCGCAGGGTGCCCATTGCTTTGTCTGGTTTCCAACAGCATGCCAAAAATATGCCTTAATGGGCCTAGCAGCATTTTTAGCAGATGTATTCACAGGGTCATTTTTGCTCGTTGATCTTCAATTTACGCCTAAGACATAGCAAAAGTGCGGTCTGCTTTTGATATGTTGCAACCTTTGATGTCATCTGGCTGAATGCACGCTATCATGACAACAATATCTTCGCTTGAACCAGCTTACTCAGAAGTACTTTGATGAAGTTGAAGTTTATCTGAAAACTAATCAGCTAACTAAATTGATACTCTCGAAGCTTGGCGGTTCTCTGTATTTATTTCAGGGTTGAGCATGAGTGGGCCGCGAACCCGAAAAAAAACCCCACTCCCGGGTTTTTTCGGAAAAAGCCCACTTGAAAAAAACCCGCTATTTTGCCCATCTTTGTAGCTTTTTCAAAAAATTTCAGATAATTGTCAATGTAAACAATAGTAACTACAAAAATTGGAAAAATTATGGGATATATATACTCTTTTACTTAGTGAAATGTTTATAAACTCATTTTTAATTCATTTCTTTAAAGAAATGTTTATCTATATACATACTATTTATATTATTTGATATCTACATACTATATAGCTTATATTATAACTTATATATATATATCTATATATACTTGTATATTTCTTGTAATAGTATAATGATATTTTATTATTGAGTTTTTTTATTATATATATAATATATTATATTATTATATATATGATATATATTATATATATTATTTTTTTATATTTATATTATCATTAATATATAATATTATAATATAATTTCAAATTTTTTTTCGAAAAAATCCAGCTGAAAAAAAAAGAACACTCCATTTCTTGCCTCACTTTTTGGTTTTATTTCGATTTTTTTTTCAGAATAGATAGCATTGGCTAAGTAAAACAATAATTGAAAATATTCAGAAGTTAAGATTTCTATAACAATAGAAATTATATTTATAAGCTCATTTAATTCATTTGTTGAAAGAATTAATCATATTTATATATAATTATATATTATATATATATATATATATATATATATATATATTATATTATATATATATATATATATATATATATATATATATATATTATGATATATATATATATATATATATATATATATGAGCCGTGTCCAAAAGTGAACCTGCTAGATTTCTTCGAGATGGTGAGCGATGTAACCAGGTTCTTAAGGGTTTGTATCATTTAACAAAGTACTTTATTCAACACTTATAAAAATTTACAGGTTGTAAAGCCAGGGATGGCTATGATTTGGTGATTTTTTTGATCTGGTCTTCTGAAAAAAATCATATTTGTGATTTTTTTTGATTTTTTTGATATTTATGATTTTCTTTGGATTCGTAACGTCCACGCTGAAATATATATTTGCAGTTACAAATTAATATCGCGTGAGGTGTGCGGAATCTGGTAAAAAAGTTTGAAAAAGAAGGTTGGACAATTCAAAAATTAAAATTGAATTTTGGTGAAAAATTTCAATCAAAAATCACCAAATATTAGCATCAGACGTTGTTAGCATAAAAAAAAAACTGA
>JABUQX010018304.1:12500-15000 GCA_015478945.1 Trachelipus rathkii
TAAGCAAACTTTCACCATAAACTAAGAATAAATTATCAATATTAAAAAGAAAAGAATATTCATTAATAATGGAAAATATTTTAACTACTTACAAGGCAGTAGGTTTAAGTAGTAATTAGCAGATTTCGTAGTACTTCCATATAGTAATTATAATAGTTAGGAAAATTAGCGAAGTTTATTGTTTGCAAATGAAAGTTTAAATCATCACAATATAAAGTAAGTTTTGAGAACAATAATTTTATTACTTTCAGATATCACAATAACAGAAGACAAGAATCATATTGTCTCCCATTACAAGAAAAAGACTCTCATTACCGTTTTCTTCTGATGCTAAATTTAGAATTTTATAATAAATAAAATTTAATTAAAGGCAAAAATATAGGTTGCATAAATGAATCGAATTCCTATTGAAATCTTATATTAAAATTATTATATACAAATTAAAAATTCTAGAAAATTTATTTTAAGGAATATAAATATACTAAAATTTTATATTTTATTATAATAATTCGTATTGGTAGCAGTTGTAGTATATAATTTTTTTTTTAAATACAAGGTGTTTGCGTTACGTACTTAAGTTTATGAATTATTTAAACAATTTCTAATAGTATATACTTGATAGAGAGGAAAAGTTATTTTTACAATTTTTTAAAAAATAATTTTACCATGTGCTAATATGCTAGAGGAAAAATAATATTTACAAATTTTCCAAATTAATTTAGAATATGCTAGAGGAAAAATTATTTTTACAAGGTTTCCAAAATAAATGTACAATATGGTAAAGGAAAAATTGTTTTTACAAATTTTCCAAAATAAATGTACAATATGGTAAACTGTAAAGCATAAATTATTTTTACAAATTTTCCAAAATAAATGTACAATATGGTAAAGGAAAAATTATTTTTACAAATTTTCCAAAATAAATGTACAATATGGTAAAGGAAAAATTATTTTTACAAATTTTCCAAAATAAATGTACAATATGGTAAAAGAAAAATTGTTTTTAAAATTTTTCCAAAATAAATGTACAATATGGTAAAAGAAAAATTATTTTTACAAATTTTCCAAAATAAATGTACAATATGGTAAAGGAAAATTTATTTTTACAAATTATCCAAAATAAAATGTACAATATGGTAAAGGAAAAATTATTTTTACAAATTTTCCAAAGTTAATTTACAATAACATTCAATAATTTTTCTTTCTAAATAAGTGGTATTCATTTTGCAATTAACATTTTATAACTTGTCTAGTCTAATAACTTATTATTATTCATTTAAAATTTAAACAATTTTTAAATAAAATTCTGTGAAAATATACTTATCATAAATTCTCAAAATTAAGAAGAAATTGCTTTTTTTTTATAATTTTTCTTTTGATAATGTGAAACGGTGTACACGAAGTTAGTAATTTATATTATAACCTATAACCTTTTAAAATCAATGTTTCGAAGTTCTCAATTTAATTACTTTTACTTTCTCTATTACCAAAGTAAATACTCATCTCAATATTTCCAAATTCAAAGAAGCAAATGACAGAATAGATGGTAAAGGAATTTAGCAATTTAAACATTTCGAACTTAAACAATTACAGAGAATACTGAGGAATTAACAAAAGCGTTAAACATCGCCATGCTCTAATATTAAGCAAAGATTCTCTAGAGAGTCAATGAAATTGGCAGCATTAGTGTAATATAATCTCAATTAAATTTAATACTTAAATTTATGATATGCAAAGCTGTTTGTTACAATAACAAAAACATAGCGTACATAGTGTAAGTGTAAAAAATATTATACAATTATGTTATATAGATAATTTCAAAAAAAAAAAATTAACTCATGCTTGATCATTTATAATATACCTTAATTTAACATGCAAAAATCAAAATAGATACTATATAACTATATACAAGAAAAAATGCAAAATTTTAAATTTAAATAAAGCACAAGATCTAGAATGAAAGAAATATATAAAGATACTCTGGATCTTCAATTTTATCAAAGTTCGGATAATATAGCAATTTTCAATTAAGGTAAAATTCGGTATAGGTAAGATTCTGTAAAATATAAGAATTTTATTTCTTATGTTTATGATGATGGTGGTGTTTAGGAATAGCTCCTTTATTACGATTAGGATCTATAGTAGCTTGTGGAATAGTTGGAAATGTACTTCTACCATGACGTGAGCTATCTTGGGGCTGAGGTGGTATTACAAAGCTTTAACCTCTTGAAAACAATTCCAAAGGATTTATATTTCTATCTCTATGTCTAGAATATGATGTTAAAGAAATAGTATTCGGATCTACATGGCAAGAACGAGGAATTGGATTTTGTACATCTATGATATCAGTAACTTGAGACTTATGGCTACGAAGTTCCATTTTGGTTCCTTCTCTAGGTCTTTTAAGTTTACAAGAAGGATCTTTTGTTCAATCATCTATTTTTCTTGGAGGTGAATATTCCGGAAAAAGTAGATGATGACTTGTCACTAAATTTTAATT
>JABUQX010018304.1:22500-30953 GCA_015478945.1 Trachelipus rathkii
AAAATAATAATAATAATAATAATTAATAATTAATTAATAATAATAATAATAATAATAATAATAATTAATTAATAATAATGTTTTCAGATACACAGGACAGAATAAATTTTTTTTGGATTTAATTTAAATTTATTCGTGAACACTGACTTTCAACAACTTGAACAATAACAATTTTAAATATAATAAGCCAATGAGAATGGAAATTTCTCATTATTCTTGTAATTCACTAAAGCATTTGAAATTTATAATTAATATCAGCCCGAAACCTTTTATACATTATAAAAAGAAAAATAAATTACCTTTTTTTAAGGACCTCAAAATTTAAAAATTAAAATTTGCCTTCAATTTTATGATTCGCTTCTTTCTTTCAGAATTATATAAGAAATGATGTATTCTGTGGCCAACACGCCGCTTTTCATTTTTTTTAGCGATAAAATAACAGTACCAAGCTAATTCTAGGGATTAAGCTGTTAATGTTAATTGCTAAAAAATAGTAAAAATTGTTGTTATTTACAATTACAATCTTTAAATTTTACATTATACTTTTTTTGAAAGTTTAATATATATATATACCTATATATATTATTATATATATATATATATATATATACTATATATATATAATATATATAATATATATATATATATATATATAATTAATATATTTATATATATATTATATAATATATATAATATATATTATATATTATATATAATAGGCTTATATGTATTGTTCTTTAACAGCAAAATATCTATTTTTCAATCAGATATCTCAGAAAACTACAATACTACACAGGAGAAAGAGGAATAATGCTGATGACTGGTCCAATTTGTAGTGCGGAAAATGTAAAAAAGAAGAAAAAAAATCATATCCAAAACCAAATGCTCCAAGCGAAAGAAATAGCAATTTTGGATCCTTTTGTAGGTAAATTTAGTTAGATAAAGTAAAAAAAAATATATAATAAATAAAATAATATTGGCTATTTTTTTTTTTAGGAGCAGGGAATAATATATATATACTATATAGCTATATATATTTTAAGGTATTACACGGCAATGTAAGGGGCTCGAGCCGACGGGAACACAAGGGGGGAACGTTTTCCCTACCCCGTAGGGGAGGGGGCGGAGGAACCCCCGCGACACAAATACCAAACGAGCGGGGGTTTCCAGAGACCCTCCCCGAGGGGGGGGGCCTTAGTCCTCACCCTCTTTCCCGGAAAGGCCGAGAGACCCCGCTCCTGCATCGGGGCGGTAAACCCTTGGGTATTCTTTAGTAAAAAAAACAAAAACAAATTTAATTGAAAGTCTATTTATTTTAACGTGTAACCAATAAAAGGTCTCTAAATGAGGAAATCAAACAAAAGGAAGCACTAAATTTAACTTAATTTAATTTAATTTATGTAGGCTCCACAAACGACGACTCAGGACTTATTCATGTTTTCATCCAAACCCCCTTCTGCCATCCGTTTCGCACTGCTGAAATGCCACATATCATACAAATTGAAAAACTTTTTTGCATTCCCCAACAACCACAAATAGATAATCACATTTAGAATACTGTACATTAACATTATAGCACCTTTAAGCTCAGACTCCTTCTCACGACTCTTATGTAATTTTAATTTCTCTTCGCCACATATTAAACATAAATACATGTTAAAACCAACCAAACCAGCTTTATAATCTACAACCAGTATACTTTATCATAAGCAGTATACTTTATCATAAGCAGCCTAACAACCAGTAATTCCATCACATTCTTAATAATAAACATAGATAAAAGCCATAAACCATTTTAACCTAAGTTAAAAAACATATCACAAGAAAAAAAATTATTAACAGACCTAATTAAAATTCACGATCTTTCGATGTCTTAACCAAACATCCTTATTCAATTGAAATAAGGGAGAAAGTAAAAGTGAAACCAAATACTAGTGAGAAACATAAATCTGGCAACATGTCGAAAATTAATTAAAAGTATTTAAAAGTGTCTTTTTAAATGACATGAAAATCTTTTAAATATATTATTTGTGAAAAAATCCTAAACAAACTAAACAAAAGTTCCTTTGTTACTACTATTCATGTTTTCGGTATTGTTTATAATAAAAAATTTTCTTTATTACTTCAATTAAAGAAAACTACAAAAGAAAATTATTCATGTTTTCGGTATTGTTGATAATAAATAATTTTCTTTTGTAGTTTTCTTTAATGGAAGTAATTTGAGAAAAGTCATTTATATTTATGATATGATCTTCCATTCTTCTATGATTTTTGAAAACCGAATTTTGGTCATCTATTTTAAGACTTTAAGAATGCTGATATTTTCTTCTATTTAAGTATGTTGTCTCTCCTACATATATTTTGCTACAGTTTCCACATTTTATCTTATATACCCCCATATTCTCATTTTTCTCTCTCAAAACCGGCTTCAGAATTTTTTTTCAAAGTACAAGGAACAGTTTGGACTAGATTTACATTTTCTGAATATATATATTTTTTTTATAATATTACCGTTAAGATTACAGAGATATACCAACGAATTTTTCATACTGAAAGGTTCCTTTTTTTTTTAAACCCATTCATATTGAAAGGTTCCTTTTCTTTAAACCCATTAGATTTTCTTTTAGCCTCCTCTAATGATTTTTTAATTATATAGTAAGGATATTTTAAGGAAAAAAATTCTTTTTTATATGACTTATCTCATTATCTAGGAAATGAGAACCGCATATTTTTAAAGCACGCAAGAATTGGCCAATAACAATTCCTTTCTTAACATATGAGGAGTGTGAGAATAAACATACGAGTTTACATTGGTATCTTTACGATATACGTTAAATTCCAGGCAACCAGTATTTAAAACCATTACTAACACATCTAGGAGAGATAAGCTGTTAATTTTAATTTTAGGTTTTTCAACAGTGAATTTAATAGTAAGAACAAAGTTATTTATTAAATCAAGGAAATGTTCAGGAGATATATGACTGTCCCAAACCACGAAAATGTCATCAACATATCGCAACCAGACTATATTGAAATTGTTAAGAACTTGTTTTAAATATTTTCTTTCGAACAGTTTCATGAAAATATTGCTACTAAGTACAACTAAACCTATACTTAGCAAATCAATTTGCTTAAAATACCTTCATATATATATATATATAATTATATATATATATATTATATATAATATATATATATATATTATCATATATATATATATATATATATATATATACGGTATATTATATATATATATTATATATATATATATATAATATATATAATATATATATATATATATATATATATATATATATATATATATATATATATATATATAATAATATATATATATAACCTACATAATATATATATATAATAGTATATATATATATATATATAATATATATAATAATATTAATAATAATATATTATTATATATGATAAACATAAATATTTATATATATTATTAAGTTTTATTATTAATAATATATATTATATATTTAGAGCACTATATAACGTACTAGTAAGATTTATACTCTATATATACTATATATTAGTATACGAGCTATTAAATGTGGATAAGAGGGGGACTAAAATTTTTGCAAGGTTATAGTTGTGGGTGAGATGGAAAGAAATAAAATAAGATTTTAAAAGTTTTTAAAAATATCTTTATATACCGAGAAACATATTTATCGTGCTTCAGAAAGGCAATCTTATATATATATATATAAGTATATAAAGATATTGCATATTTAAAAATTATATTATATATATAATATATTATATCTTAATATAATATGATTATATATAGATACTATATCAATATATATATAATACAATCATAAATATAAGAGTATATATACCATACACTCATCAACTACAACAAACAAAAAGGCGAGTATCCTCTTGATTATTTACAAAATGCAATATTTGTTATCTCTCTAATATTTTCGAACCCCCACTTTACAAACAATAACATTCCTGAACCAACCTACAATCCTTAAATTCTTTCTATATCTTAATCTCTACCTTCACTTATACAGTCTCTCTCAGATAATCTTAACTTGAAAAATGTTTAAGCAAACTTAAACGAAAGCTAGTTTAATATATGTGCTATAATAAATGTGATTTCGTTCAATATCCCATGTAAATTTACATTAAAATATAAATTCCTTAAAAACTAATAACGTTTAAAGTATTATATTGATTAAATATTTTTAATTCATTAACTCTATATCACCCATTACTTTTTTATCGTTTTTATTAATTACTATTCACTATCAAAATTTTTATTGTGAATGTGCACGTATAATATAATATATATTATATTATATAGTATTATTACTATTATATATATATATATATATATTAAATTAATATTATATATATATATAATATAATATTATTAATATAGTATATATATTATATATATATATATATAATATATATAACATATATATAATATACTATATATTTTAATATTATATATAAATATATATATATAATTATATATATAATTATATTATATATTATAGAATAATGGAGTGATAAAGATATATATCTTACAGAATAATTATAAGATATATTAATATTATAATATATATATATATATATATAATATATATATTATAGTATATACATTATATATATACATATATATATAATATATTATATTAATATTAACATATACATATACATATATAATATAATATAATATATAAATATATATATATATTAATATATATATATATTAATATATATATATATATAATATATATATTAATATATATATATATATATATATATATATATTATATATATTAATACTATGTCTACAATAAAAAGGGGGTGGTTTCCCACTCTCATTAGAGACGGTCTCGAGTGTGCTTAGCAATAACCATTCCCGTAACTATAAATGATGGTCAACCTTCCACATTTAAATTAAATTGTTTTATTACAACCATTCGAATTTGAATAAAAAATTTTTTTTAATTTAAATTCAATTTTTAGATATTATATACACATTAATTTAACATTAATCTACCCCATTTACCGATGAAATGTGAGTGTACACATGCATGTACACATTCACATTTATATATATACCAAGGGAAAATCAAATCGTATATTAATATTATATTAATATATCTATATTATATTATATTAAATATATATAATCATATATCATTAATTTATAATATTTGATTATATTATATGATTATATATACATTTATAAACTTATATATATATATATAATATAATATATATATTCTTCACTTTCTTTCCAATCTCCTGTAGATACATGCATCTGTCAGTTGTTCTGCAGAAAATTCTCCAACGTTAGTGTTATTTTACTGGGATTTGATATTTTTGGTCTTTTGTCCATCACATTGGTTCGCTGAATCAGATGATCATTTTTCAAATAACGCATATTTCATCGGATGTCCGGAGGACATTCTTGTTCACTATAGTTGCGTGTCTTACCTCTCTTTGGTAAACTCTCATAACTGCCTAATTAATCGGCGCTCCTATCTTATTGTCTGAGCTAAATCATCTAATCTTTATGGGATACTTACTCCGCACGCTCTATCACTTCTTGGTCCACAAAATTCTTGTAATCAAACTAAATGGCGATGTGCTCCAAAGTATAATCTTTCACTGGGTGCTACTCGTTGCTGGAATGGTTGTGCGTAGCCACTCGACCGTCCCGTCAAATTGAGTGGCACCAGTCCTAACAATGTCAGTACCACGTTAGCAGCTGTACCTTCATTTTTCTCTTAGACATCATATAATACTATACTATACTACACATATATATATATATATATATAATCCATTATGGGTCTAATCATATATTATTATTATATAGTTAAAATTATATATAATATATATATTATATATATATATCTACGGTTACGTGCCACATTCACAGAAATGAAAATTTTTCATTTATTATGAAAACCTTTGTTCAGAATGTAATTAAATTTAAAAAACGATAATAAAAGAAAATCGGAGGTGTCTGAAGTTTAAATGAATTAAATTATCATTAAAACTTTAAAAACGTGTGGAATAGTAACTAATATTTTAATCATTTTAAGAATGGGATGGGATAATATTAACGCTAATATCAATCCACAACCATTTATTATAGCCACATATATTATACATACCCACATCTTCTTCGCTATTTATAGTTTGCTTATAAACAATTCTTTCCAAGTTAATAGATTTAGGAGAGCAGACTGCTTGTTACGTTTTTGAGGCTAAGATATAATTGGAAAGATTTTAAGCTGGATTAGTTTGTTGGTTACTTGGTTTTTTTTTTAAAGGGGTTGAAATGATCTTAGGTTGTAGGGTACTAATACAATATGCTTGTTCCCGTGACTACCTCTGATCAGCTTGGAATAGTCGGCATACCGAGCCCGTTTCTTATACCTCGCATGCCTCCTCTCAACTTGCTCCTTGCTCTCCGTATTAAGAGCCAATGCTGATGTCCATTACATCAGTATTGGGTCTCAGTATACTTGTGTACCATCACTGGATCTTGACTCGTCTCGCGAAATTGTCTTTCCTCAAGAATAGGAAACAACATTGCAAGTTGTCCATTAAATTTTCCCAATCCTCTTCATTAATTCCAACATTGTGTCGTTTTCCTCACCATACTGCACCCCCTAGTGCACCCCCAAATATTAAAACTGGTCCGTTTGTCTCATCGCCTTCCCACTCAACTTACCTCACAAGACATCCTCCACCGGACCACCGATCAACATCACCCTCTTGTGAGGCGGGTAGTTATTTTTGTTTTATATTACTTTGTTAATCCTTTTCATTAACCTTTCTACCCTAATTGACTCCTCCGATCTCACCAACTCTTTTCACTCTCACTATCTCCAATCTTTCCATTCTCTCCACTCTCTCCACTCTCTCCACTCTCTCCACTCTCTCCACTCTCTCCATTCTCTCCCTTATCTTCCTGTTCAGCGAACTGTTTTGTCACTACCTTGATACTATCATTATTATATATAAACATTCTCTTCTAAACTTGGTTGGTGCATACCTCATCCTTTGAAGAAAGTTCTTGTGGTTTACCTTTCAGTAGCACGAACGTCACTTTTCAAACTGCAGCTGGTATTGTGTAAAATATCTTTTAAATAAAAAGAGTAATCTCTGCCAAATCACCTACACTAAGTGATTAAGTGATTAAGTGATTAAGTGAAAAAGTGACTAAGTGATTAAGTGATTTTAAGTGATTAAGTGATTAAGTGAGTAAGTGATTTAGTGATTAAGTGATTAAGTGATTAGTAATTAATATATATTTATTCCTCATCGCTAATGAAAAGCAGAAAAACACTTTGGGGATCGATCTGAACACTGAGTAATACCACTTTTTATAGATTTAAAGAATGAATGGTGGCACTGCAGAACAGCTGTTATAGAGTGCCAAGGAATAAATAGTAGAAAAAGGAAGTTACTGAGAGAAAAATAGATGCCAAAAGAGGGAAGTTTGAAGGCCAAACCCTTGTGAAGATTCAATCCAAAAGTTTCCATAGTCAATGTTTAGCACCACATCATAAAATTTACCGAAATGAAGAAGACCCGTAAGCGACCTTGCATATTTCGGCGAAATTGCATGAATCGTCTGGGTACATGGAATGTTAAAGAAATAAACGAAATGGTAGGAGCGTAATTGATTTCTAAGAGGAGATAGGTATGTGTGTAAGTATTACATTCTTCGAACACATGAGTATTCATAATTAATTATACTAGAGTTGGTGCTGGTAGAGATGGTATCAAAGTGAAGAGTGTGATTGGTTTTGCATTGATGAAGAAAGAGTTGCTGAAGTATCTGATGGATGTTAAATCACTGGGGGGATGGAAATATCAGATCATTATGTTGTTTTATGAAAGATTAAGTTAGTGGGTGCATGGATAAAGATGAAAGGGAAAAGGAGGGAAGTGGAGAGAATTAAGAGTGGAAAGTTGAATGAAGAAGGTTATAAAGAAAGGTATGTGAGAACACTTGAAAATAAATCAGCTGAATGTGAACAAGATGAAACTGAATAAATCTGGATGAAAATGAAGGACACCTTTGTTAGTAGTGCCAGAGAAGTATGTGGATGTGCTATAGTAGTAAGTAAGAATTTGAATAGTGTGGGTGGAATAAATAGGTGATGCAAGTGGTTAAAAATAAAAATAAGGCGTGGTTGAATATGCTAAAAACTATTGATGAATCAAAAGAACGATGCATGAATATTAATAAAGAGAAAAAAGTTTCATACGTAGGAGAAAAAAAGAAGTAAATGAAAAGTTTGGAAGGAGGATGAATGGAGACGTACAAAGGAATAGGAAGCTCTTCTGGAAGGAAGTTCGAAAGGGTTAACAGAGAGGGTAAGGGGAATATACATAGAATAATGAATAAGGATGGTACTTTCGTGACACATGAAATAGAT
>JABUQX010018305.1:0-27500 GCA_015478945.1 Trachelipus rathkii
AAATTCATTACGATGTTTTTCTTTTTATTTAAAATTTTCTTTGAACTTTTTAGTTTTCTGCAAAAACCAAATACACTCTTAATTATTCCAAAACAAAATAAAAATCAAATATTTACAGTTTTTTTCTTTTCCTTTCTCTTATTTTCATATCTTTATTATAGCTATAGTTTTATGCCTTTTTCTTATATATTTCGACACCTCTTTTTCTTATAGTTTTAAAATATCAATTAATTTGGTCCAACATTAACTCTAAAATGGAAAAGGCATATCGGAAAATCAATCTACAACGCACCTTCACTGAAAAGTTTCTTTTATTAGATGAGAAACATAAAAAGATAACATAATCGATGAAATTAAATAATCTTCGTATGGCTCTAAATTAACCCCACATACAAAGACTTTGTTTTTTACTTAACCAAAAAGTAAATCTCTTTATGACATGTATAATTTCTCGTCCTCGCATAGATTGTGGATGCAAAAAAAATCTTGGTATTATGATGGATTGATTGACCTGATTTAAACTGCGGAATCGTTGTCAAGCAAATAACAATATGTAGGATTAAGGTTTTTTGTTCGATTCTAATAAAATTGCATGTTCAGAGAAGAGAATTTCTGGGTTTTCTGATTCTTAAACACACGGATGATCTTAAAACCATATTTTCGAGAGAGCCTAAATTATCAGGAGTGAGACTTGTCTTTTTTAGAAAAGATGGTAGATTGCCGATATACCTAAGGTAGTGACTAATATATAGTGTTGTTCCTAATAATATAATATCTTCATAATCATTATTAGAAATTGCATACTTATGTTATGAATTTATATAATGATATATATAATATTAGAAGATTTTTAGCTATTAGGATTAATCAGAACTTTTCATAAACTAAACGGTTATAGTATGATTACTATAATATTATATAGTATATATAGTAAAATAGGGAATATCTATATCTGATTTGACCAACTTCCGCGAGACTCTCATGTCCCCTTCATGAAGGAAACGAATATACCGCGTAGACTGCAGTATTGAGAGATAATCACTATTTAGCTGATGTTTGATTCAAACCATTAAGCTACTTGAGAGTTATAAAGGTGAGTAGATATGTAGGTATTGATATAATGTTATAACGGTATCTTTGTGTTATATTTTAGTTATTATAGTTACCAGTATGATAGAATATGATGCGTATTGTAAGCATTTATGGATATATGTAACGGGTGATTGTGGATATAGGGAGGTTATGAATGGAATGTATGAACTTAGTATACCGTGGTCTGTTCTCTGACTATTATAGTAGCTCATCATTTGGGATATCTTAGGTAGTACTGTAGTCAATACATAGTTTAGTATTATTGTTTATAATGTTATTAATATGGTGCGTGAACCAAAGTATAACGTATTTATTCTTATAATTGAAAGACCGATATTCCGTTCTCGCTCTCGATAGGCGATTCTATTGACACCCTAATGCCAGAATTTTAACCAGGAGTGATGGGCACGATGGTAAAAACTAAACTCTCCATGTGTACTTCAGAAGGCATTTCATAACGATATTTGAATCAAGCGATGATTAAGTTTGTAGTGGAAGAGGATGATTTTTTTTTGGGGGGGCGGAGCCGTTGGGGACAGGGGGACGATAACTCCCCGTCTCCACCGCAGCAGGCTGAGAGACCACCGAGTACTTCGTTATGTTCATCCTATGCGTTTCTCCTCGGGTAATTTCGTATTAGTACTAAACAAAAAAAACATTATCACTCGGAAACGCCAAAATGATAAAAGAGAGAGAGATTGTTGCTGGCACTACTATCTAAATTCGAGTTGTAGATAGATGAGTCTCGCGTCATCATAATTGAAGGGAGATTCTTGGGGTCCAATAGTCTGGTAGATTTTTTGGGGATGTATCTATGAGCGGTTTGTCATGGCATAAAGTTTTTGGAGGGGAGGAAAAAATCAACTATGTACATTGTTCTTACATAACAATAACGTGTATTGATGACAAAGGATAACTATGTTGATGACTTGGGCAAACAAAACGACCGATTTTGTGGCGCTGGATTTCCAAATTATGTTATTTGTTAGTATTCCTATTACAAACACATTTTTCTTTTATGACACAGCTGTCCCATATTTGGGCATATAGATTATTTTTTGCTCTTAAGAGAGCATGCTTTATTCCTGAACTTCATTATAATTAAACAGCAACATTTAGTTAATATTAAACTGGATTCCGGTAATTTGGTAATATCGTTAATATGAGGTACACCGGGACAGAATTGATTTGTTTGAATATTTTATTTTGATTTCTTAATTCCCTGAAAAAAAAAATCTGGTACCCTTCTTTGAATCTTGTCAAGTGTCAGTTGTTTTCAATCTTTGTTTTTTGGAAGGTGTTTATAGTGTCTGAAAAAAGTTTATTTTTTTAATTCATAGAGCTCATAGTCATATCAGAATAAAAAAAAAGAGTGTCTGTAGGAAGTACAATGTGGAATATTTGAAATTTGGATTTGTTCCATTGCCAAGTAATTCTCAGCAGCCATTATGACTTCTCTGTGGAAAGGTATTTACAAACGAAGCTATGAAACCATCCAGGCTTTCAGACCATCTAAGAAAAAATGCACCATTAAGGTAAAAGAAGGTTTGGCCTATTTTAAAGCACTTCGAGATAAGTATCATTATAGAAAGTCCATTCAAACAATGCTTACATCGAAAACTGATGACGGTTTAATCTGCATATAATATCTCAAAAATGATTGCCAAATCAGGGAAGCCTCATACCATTGGTGAAGAGCAACTTTTGCCAGCTATAGAGGAGGTGTTTCGCACTGTGGTACATCATCCTTCACCAAGCTAAATTATTAAAGCAATTCCACTTAGTAATAATTCTGTTCAGAGGTCGATTAATGAGATGTCCAATAACATTGAAGAAACCTCATGTAACATACTAAAAACTCAACAATTTGGTTACAGTTAGACGAGTCTACTCTGCCTGGCAATGAATCATTACATTTATGTCATTTTAGTTTTATTACGAATTCGAAAGTTGTTCAAGAGTTATTTTTGCAGAGGAGCTCCAAAGGCGAATCAGTGTTTTCCACTGTAGAGCAGGATTTCAAAAAGAAAAAGTCCAATGAGAAATATTATTGCATGTGCGACTGACGGCACACCAGCAGTAACAGGGCGTTATGGAGGGTTTCTTGCATTTTTAAAGAAAGTCAAACCCAATCTTCTTACAGTGCACTGTGTCATTCATAGGCAACATTTAGTTGCAAAGAACTTAAGTGACCGACTTAATAAATCCCTTGGTATTGTTATCACATCAACAAATAAAATTAAATCTTATTCTCTTAATTCCCGATTATTTCGACAGATCTGCATCTCTAATGATGATGAATTTGAACGTCTGTTGCTACATACTGAATTTCGATGACAATCAAAAGACGATTGCTTAAAACTATTTTATTCTCTCTTTAATTCTGTCATCGAATTTTTTCGAGGATCTAAAAGTAGCCATTTGAGTGGAGAACTTGAGACCTGCAAATGTGATATTGCGTATATGACTGATTTATATAGTAAACTCAATGACATGAATTTGCAGTTGCAAGGCAGTGATATGAATCTTCTTAAACCAAAATCAGTTATTTGCTCATTTATTGCGTATAATCTTTCAGTATTCAAACAAAATATTGGTCGTAGGGAGCAGTCTCAATTTCCGAGTATGGCACAGCTGGAAAACGATGGTAATTCCATATTAGATGACGACCTCCTGATTTTTTGTGACCATTTGAACTTCTTGCACGAGGATATGAAGAGCAGATATTAAGGTCTTGTAAATCTCCAAGTACCAGATTGGTTAATCAATCCGTTTTCCGAGTTACGCACAAATGAAATGGAGTCTACGTGTAAATGGAATTGATTGATTTACAAAATGATGATGTTAATGCCTCACTTATTGAATACAATCATACAGGAAGTTTTGAGCTTACACCAAAGGATATTCCCTTGAAAGTACTAATGTATGCAAAGTTGTGGGAAGCTGTCACAAATTTTTTGTCGATGTAATTTTTCTAGTACACTTTCCTGAAATATGGCAGAGGCGATGGGTTTTTGACGATGAATCCGGGTCGCTCGATTGATAACAACGACAGTAGAATCGCAACTTACATGCTCGTCAAAGAAGGCTTTGCATGCTTCGTTTAAGCACGCCAGTTGAACCGATATATACTCATCTTGCGAGTAAAGGACTCAGGCACCCACTACAGTCAACCAGCTGCACATCGAAATTACATTGCAGTTTTCATCTACAGGTTAAGTTAAATAATATAACATTTTATTTGCTTATATTATAGAACATGGCCTTTATAAATAACTGTCGTGCTGTCTTTTAAAACATAGTTTTAATAATAAAAATCTAATTTAAGAATTTGGTTAGGATAGTATCAGGTTGACGATTAAATGTGTTTAGCATAAAAAGTAAGGTAAAGCATGTGAAAACACTAGATACAAGACGCGTATGTGAGATGAGTCACAAACAAATTGGAATAGCAGATAAGATAGTTTACATAAACAAAATATAAAAATATTTAAGTTATGTTTGAAATATGTGAGAATTGTTAAAAATTATTGTACTTTTATAGTGGTTTACATTGGTATTCAAAGTTCAAATTTGGTAATGACGGTAAATAGAATTGGGGGAGTTCAGTGGGCGCTCTCCAATCAGGTTGGGGAAAGACCACCGAATAGTTTGAACGTAAACGAGGTGGCGCCAGCTTCCGGAGTACACCACCCTCAAACTCTGGTGAGGAATGCCATTCCAGGGCTCCGTCGTACCTATTCGTAACGTTCTATCAGATACAGATTTCAGGAGCCCATTTGCACGTCGGATCAAATAAATCAACAGAGCCTGGGAGTACTCTGAGATGGAGGAGAGGTTTGCCAGAGTTGCATCACAGGGTTCGAATTAGAAGGAGAACAGGGCGAAGGATTGAAAAATTCTTCAGTTGGAGTATTGGCGGAACGAAACCCATCAGATGAATAAGAAGGAGGAAATCAGATTTACAGAAGTTGCTCAAGAGTTGTTTTTGGCAACAGGCCAGAAAGATTTGTCAGGTGGGGGGAGCCAAGGAGGTTAGCGCACTTTCGTTTATTATTATAGGTTATTACTAATTTTGCACTACTTTAATATTAATTATTTTAGATATTAAATAGAATTATATATATATATGATGCATTATTAATTACGTTTCTAATAGTAGGTGTCATTATATGAGTATACTACGTACTATAATATTAGAGTAGATAAATTATTTTATATAATTAATATATTTATATATATATATATAATATATATATATGATATAATATACTATAATATATTAATAGTATTATATATATTATATTATAATATATATAGATATACCCTATATATATTATATTATATTTAACCGCGAAGCGCGAGCTAAGTTGTTACACGGCACGCTCAGCGCGCATTTGGAGTGAGCGCTTCAGCGAGCGGTCTGCTCATGAATTTACGGCAACCTGCTGTGCATCTACTTATGGTATTTTTTAGCTGTTAAGTTTTCATGCAACTCCATAAATACCTAATGAATACAAATAATTTAACTAACAAGATAAAATATTTTGAAAATGAAAATAAATCTCATTTAAGAGATAATAAAAATTACACAAAATCGAATTTCTGAAACTTCATAAACTTTAGCTTTAAAATAAAATAAATCTTTCAAAAAATTTTCCATCTAATCCTGGATGATCGACTTTAGAACATTTACCATATTTATGAGTAAATTTAAATTTGTTACTAGAAACACATTAGACAAAATTTATTTATATTTATTTATATGTTTCTTATAATTTTAATATCTGTCAATGAGTAAATAGTATAATAATCAGCTATTGAATATGTAAATTAAGAAAAGTAGCTATTATAATTGGGTAATTGTTAATACTTTGACAATAAGGCTTCCAGTATATTATAGTATATTGATATATTAGTATCTATAAGTTATTTTTGATACTATTATATATAGTAATTTATCTATACTATATATATTAGGTAGTTATATAGTTATTAGTATTACTATATATAGTTATGTATATATTAGTATATAAGTATATAAATGATTTTTTCTTGAAATTATGGAAAATAGTCGCCACCGAACTCAAAAGCTAGTAGCTTCATCATGACAATGCTCCGGACCAGCATTTGGTCCGCCATTATATTATATGTACTATTATGTATACTATATTATTATACAGTTTATGTATATATATATAATATATGATATAATATTATATTATATATTTATTATATATATATATATATATTATATATATATAATTAATTTCTATACTGGCACTTTTGTCGAAACTGTATATTAACTGTGTAACTAGCGAGGATATATTCACCTACCTCACAAGGTTAGGCGTTAGTTCTTATAAACCTCCTAAGTTCGCTGTTGCACAAGACTGGTGTACTATTAATGCAACAATTGGGTTTAAGGTTTTGTTTGTTTTAGAAAAGTTACTTAGAAACAGGTTAGTTCTACAGTACATGGTATCGTTACAAATATGCCTGCTTTACTTATACTTGGTGTTAATCAGTTTCTTACTTCCAAAAAAGAAGCAAAAATTTTTAAATTTTATGGCTATTCTGGCAACAGTCAATTTTTTTCAAGAAAGTTGTCGCGTAACGCTTTACCATATTTATAATATATACATATATATATATAGTATTATTATATCTTTATATAATTATCTATATATATTTATATATAATATATATATATATATAATAGTAGTATAAATATAGGTTATATATATATAGTATAAGTATATATATATATAGTATCTATATCTATCTTATCATGATCATATAGTTATATACACTATATATACTATATTTCTCTTCCTTCTCTCCTCTTAACTTCTGATTATTCCAAGTAATTTTGCAGAATGATTATTGAATATTATTTTGCAATCTATTAATACCGAATTGAATTTGACTAGCTACAATTAATTTAATATTAGTTTAGCAAGTGAAGTTCATAAAATCAAATTTCCTGTACCTTCTTCAATAATGCACAACCCAAATATAATTTAAATAAGAAACTTTAGACTTGAGACCCAACTGGAACCGGAATAAAAAAAAAGATATAGAAAAATCGTAGCTATGAAGTCAAGAGTCGAAATCAATTTGCCACTCCACAACTTTGCAACTTTAAAGCAAAATTGATAAACTAATTTAAATTGTTAAATGGGCATTTGTTTTTGAAAACAAAATAGTTTCCCAAATTTCACCGGGACAGTATGCTTAAACAGTTTTGAGGATTTTCTTTATTTCTCCTCAAAATTATTCCAATTTTATCTTTATATTCTTCTGGTAAGCAACTTTCAACGAAAATATTGTATATCTTGGTTTTAAATTATATTATCTATTTTATACCTTCTTTCTTTCTTTATCTACCTTTTTTTCCCAAGAGTGAGAGTAAGGAGCGCTACAAGCATCAGAAAAGAAAAGCAGTAGGAGAGTATTGACAAATGTCGAAAAGAAGCCAGCCTTACCGCCCCCCCCTGTACAATTAATTAGTGAAAGCTCGTCACAGACAGAAAATCCACCTAGAGCTTCTATGGGATCTCGGACGGGCCTCACTACTGGTAAAATTCGTCAATGGTAAGCGGTTCATACAACCTTGCCCATGTGTGGATGTGGTTGCGCTATGGTGATTATATGTTTGTGTAGTGTGGTCTATAGTTCTCTGACGTCGCTTATTATGTTCGTGAGAGGTGTGATGACCCCGCCATTCCTCCTATGCATGCACCTTTTAGTTCTCATCTCTGCAAACTCACATTTCTCTCCATCAGACATTCGTTCACCGACTGAATCCACTTTCTCTTCGGTCTCCCAGCCGGTCGGTTCCCAACACCCTCTCCACTATACATCCGCTTAATATTTTATACATATATTATAAAGTCTAACCATCTTTTACACAGATGGCATAATAAATTTCTAGCCAGTAATGAAACCCAAATCTCTGTCAGTTATTTCACATAAAATAAGGCTTCAGATGGTGTGTGAATTATTAGTTTTATCGAGTAATCATAGTTGGATGTGATCCCTGAACAAAATCTTATACTTTACAGTTACAAAATTCTTTACGTAGTTTTGTAAAATAGTTTTCTCCCTTATTATAATTCTGACGTAGATGTTGAGAAAAAGAGCTACAAATTAGATAGTTCTTGAGAAGCAAAATAATTTAGATATTAAAAAAAAAAAATCCAAAAAATAGTTTTAACAAAGATATTGGTCTTTTGAGAGATGCTAATATATATATAAGTTCAGTGGAATATTAAGGATGGAAAATTGACTTAATAAATGGTATTACCAGCTTTCCGAGGAAAAGTTGAAAGTTTCAAATCGAGTTCAAATCCACTACCTCCCCCCAAGTGAAGTTAAGGTGTGCCATCATTTATTTTAAAAGCCACTTCTTAATTTCTTTTCAATACAAAAAGGTTATTCGAAAATTGCTCTTATGACATGATAGTTTAATACTCAAAATAGTTTTTTCCGTAAAAGTTCAAGTGGAATGTGCCTGAAGGACCCTTGATAGACTGTTTGAAAAGGAACTAAAAATAAAACAATTGCTACTCATGACACCCCTTAATTAATTAAAAATGAATAAATTAAAAACTAATTAAAAATTACAAAAACCCCAAATTCCAAAAAAACTGACAAAAACTTACCTAAAATTGACATGATGACCACTACGAAATCAAACAAGTTCCATGGCTCTTTGAAGTAGTGCCAACGTAGAGCGAACACTTTAAGTACACACTCCGATGTGAAAATACAAATGAAAATTAAATTTAAGTTGTCTAAAATTAGCTCAAAGCCGGGTTTCATTTGGTAGTGATCCATGGTCATTGTTAACATGTTGACTCCGATGAAAAGCATGATTATCATATCAAACTTCTTGTTGGTCACAATCTCGAAAACAACGGCTTGGGGCCGGAACTATTTACAGCATAAAATAGGGAAGAGAAATAGGCTAAGCCATCAACATATAAAGACTTTGCTATTATGGCCAACTAATAGGGTAAGGTATATATATATAGTATATATGCAATATACAATATTATATATATATATATACGTCACTTAGCTATGACATATATATTATATATAATATATAATATATAAGTATAGTATAATAATATATATATATTATATATTATATATATATATAATATAATATATTAATATATATATATATATATATATATATATATAATATATATATCAGAGAGGTTGGGAAAGGGAGGGGGGGGGGGAGGACAAAGTAAGAAATAAAGAATTTGGGTACTTGCAGGGCGTACTCTATCTTCTAAGTCTAATTTTTAACTGCATTTTTTTTATAGAAGAAGCTATGCCGGAACATTTTAGTTTATGATTATTAGTTTGTCAAAAAATATAGTACAATGTTTTATACTCGCTAATACGAACAAAATGTTTTTATTTCTTTTAAAAGTTAGTTTATATATGGTATTTATATAGTATTATTATAGATATAATATTATATATATATATATATATATTAGTATATTATTATATAGTTATATTTGATAATATATATATATATATAGTAATATATAGATATATTATATATATTATATATAGATATATATTTAGATCATATATATATATAATAGATATTACTTATATATATATATTATATATAATATATATTAATATATTATATTTATATACTATACTATATATATATATATATGATATTATATAAGTATATATATATAATATATATATATATATAATAATATAATATATATTATAGTATCTTTTCTTTCTTTCTTTCAACTAACTTTAGTTTCCCAAGATTGGGAGTAGGGAGGCGCTACAAGCTAGGAAATGAAATAGTTCATGTAGGAGAGTATGACAAATTGTCGGAAAAGAAGGCCAAGCCTTAAACCATTTTAATTTAGTTTGAAAAGCTCGTCACTTAGACAGATATTATCACGCTAAAGCTTCTGGGACCGCGACGAACCTCACTATGGTTAACATTCGTCAAATGTAAGATGGTGTCATGCCGTTGGCCGCAGGTGGCCTAACAACCGATGCCCCATTACAAAATCCCCGCCTATTCTCTTTTCCTAATTTTCTATTGCACCTTTATTCTCGCCTCGTGCCGAAACCTCACATTTTCTTCTCCTTTTCAGACACATTCGTTCACTATACTCCGCTTAACCAACGATCTATCATTCATTCCTTCTCCACGTGAATTCCAGAACATTTCACTACTGTTCATTTATTTCTCTCATCTTACTCCGTTTCTTACACCACAGCAACTTCTCTAATTACGTTCATCGTCCTTATTTTATTAATCTTCTCACACGCTAGCATGCCCCTAAGATTGTCCATCTAAGCACATTGAACTTTAGATCTTATATTTTCTTTTCTCAGAGCCATAGTTCTCTACTACATACAATTAATCACAGGTTAACAATCATAATCCCCTGATGGTAAGCCTAACCGCGACTCAAAGCAACTATAGTGCCCTTACATTCAGCCGAACGATTTAATTTGCACCAGCAACTCCTGCCATTCACGGAACTTTCCTTACTACAGCTCTGCATCATCCGCTCTCCCTTCTCATCCAATCACATACGCCTATAATCATGTTAAACTCAGACACTTTGCTCCAGCTGTGCTTCACATGCTGAACATTAACCTCACTATCTGATTGACTCGTCTCACTCAACAACCATGATACCTTACCTGCTTGGATACTATCGTTTTACTTTTCAACCCCTCTTTTGTTAGATATCCGCTGCAAATTCGTCTCTACCCAATTCCTCTCATAACCTCTTCAGATTTCGCTCACACAGAACCAAAATTCATTCCGCATTATTAATTATAGTGATATTATATAGTAAGTATATATTATAATGTATATTAAATTTATAGTATAGATATATATATAATAGTATATATAAAATAAATTTATACTTAGTATATATATACTTATATATATATATTATATATATAATATATATTATATATATATATATATAGTATATATATGTAGTATAAATTTTGCATTTTATCAGACAAGGCCTCATGTTACATGATTAATGATAACTGCAAGCCATTAATCATCTAAAGATTGAGATTAAAAATTATATAGTCTTAGTAAAGGTTATCTAAGGAGTCTAAAATTATATTAAATAAAAAAGATATTTTGAGATAAAATTTAATATCTAAAAATAATTTTGAATAAATTTACTTGATTGGGGTGAGATGCGGCTTTTAAAAGTATGAACACTTTATATATTTATCCTGTATAGGAGATTTATTATTTATAAAATATATATTATATAATTTTATATAGTTTATTTATTTTATTAGTATATTATGTATATATATATTATATAGTATATATAATATATATATATATATATATATATATATATATATATTATATATATATAACCGGTAGTATATATATAGTATACATATATATATATTATATATAAATATATATTATATTTATTATATATATGTATTTATATATATATAATTATATATTATATATATTATATATTATTTATATATATATATATAGATAGTAGTATATAGTATATATTATAATATTATATATATATATCGTATATATATATAATATATATATATATATCGGTATATAAGTAATTATAGTTATGTACTAACTATATATATATATATATATATATACTATTATATATAATAATATATATAGTATATTATATATATATATATATATATATATATATTTATTAAAACGGTTAAAAAAAAAAATTATTTAAAAATAATTAAAAAAACAATGTAAACACATTTAATTTAATTAATATATATATATTATATATAATATATATATATAATAATATATATAGTATATTATTATATATATAGTGATATACATCTATATATAAGGTGCTGCTAATAATATACACGTTGACCGCGGTGAGGGTTATATTGATGCATGTAATTATAGCTTGCCAAAAATGAAAAAAAAAAAAAAAAAAAAAAAGATTTTGGAAGTGAGGAAAATCAGTAAATATTACGTGAATAAAGATAACGTTTCTGCTTAAAACTTCTAACGAAAAACTTATTGCAAAGTCTTTATAATATTAAAATAAGGAAAGTCAGGATTTGAAATTATGCCCATTACTTAAGGAACAGTTTTTTTAAAAAATTTAAAAGTGGATGAAAATATTGATACCTATAATTTTGTTAAAGAAAAACTTAAAAATATAAATCATTATTTTGATTAGATAGACCTTAAAAACTGTTACTTTAGCAACACGCAATATTTATTGGAGGATAGGGTTAAAAAGAGAGCTAATAAGTGAGAGAAAGAAAGGGATACAAGGATTGGATAATAGAGAGAAAGTGAAAACGTTAAGGAAAGATAGTGATTATGAATGCGATAAAAGCCGTTTCGTGAGATCGTGACTAAAACATAGTAGTATGACAGAGCAAGGCGAGCTGTCGCGGCATCCCTGCCACTCCTTTCCTCCCCGAATCTCCTCATTTGTCTTCAAATGAGAGTCTGGGAAGAAGGAGTGAAGGGAAGCGGCTGGTTAGCTCGACCTCTTCCCCTTCTTCTTCTCCTCTCTACCTTGTTTAAACATCATTGGTTCCCCATTCTTGCGGTATGTCGACAAAATGTTATAACAAAAATTTTGAAGTTTTTAAAGTAAAAACAAGAGTATAAAAATTCTTTTAATACATTACATTAATCATAACTATTATGTGCAAAGAATGATAACAAATAAAATCGAACATTAATAATTTTTAGAAAATAATATTTGAACGATAAAATGACTAGAAAGTAGCGGAAAGCGGTATTTAATATGTAATATTGAATATGTAAATAAATCAAAAGAGTAATACGAAATATTTGACAATTAATTAAATGTGAAGGCTTTGTTCAATTATATTTAGTATATAATAATTATAATATAAGTATATATGTTGTTATTATTATAATAGTGATAATAATATAATAATATATATATATATATAATATATATATATATATACTAATAGATATTATTATATATATATATATAATAATAATATATATTATATATATATTTTACCGAAAGAACGAGACCAAGATCAAGAGAGAGGGGAGAAGAAGTCGAAGAATATTTGTTTATCTGTGTTGGTGACCTCTTGCTGTTGCTTCTTTATATAAGAAGTGATGGAACGACACAAATAACATTATGCTACAAATATTTCTTATAAGTAATATCTGTGATAAAATAATAATTAGTAAAATTTGATGTTCCCTATATAACAGAAAAAAAAAGAAGAAAAATTATTCCCTTAAATATAAACACAATTTCATAACTAATATCAAATCGCAAAATGCACATCATTCAAGATAAATGTTCCCCTTAACTTGAGATATCACGTCAACAGAATTTCCATTAATACCAACACTACTAATTCCTGTTGGTTTTTACAAGCCATTTCTAGTGGGGATCTTTTCTGATGCGACAAGAAAAATATTCCAATATATTCTTTGAAAGAAATAAATATTAAAATCAATTGAGAGCCATGATGTTCATCTTGTGATTTGCAATCTCTCTACTTCTCTCTCACATCATATATATATAATATATATAGTATATATAATATATATATATATATTTAAAATAATATATATAATAATAAATTTATATATTATATATACTATATAATATATATATATATAGATTATTATATATTATTATACATATCTCACTATCTAGTATATATATATATACTATATCATATACACATTTATATATATATATATATATATATATATATTATGAAAACAGAATGCATAAAGTCAAATTATTATTATTATTATTAATATATGCATTCTTGGGTAAATGCCGAAAATAAGTTGAAAGAAGTGTTTTAAAAATTGCAAGATAGAAAGACATTAGATAATGTTAAGAATTAACAAAATTTGTTAATAGTCCAATGAAAACCTCTGGATCCTACCGGGCCCCATCGGACCCTAAAAACATAATTTGCACTGATCGGGAGACATTATTTGATAGTAATAGTGAGTAAATTGTATTTTTACTTTAAGGAGTATCGCCCATTCCTCCTGACATTTAAAAATGAAATGACTCAGCAAGACTAACATTTTATTAGCAAAAGTTTGTATGAAATTTATATAAAAGATTATTATATAAAAAAATAAGTTAGTTTTAACATCTATTTCTCCAATCAACAACTGAAAAAAAAATCAAAACATCGGTTTTGCGGAGTCATATTCTCGAGACGATTGCTTACCTGAGGCCTTGGAATGGCTTTCATTGGTTTCTTGGAGCCCATCTTCTTCATAGCATTGTAATACTTCTTTTGATCGTCAGTCATGAACATCTCAAGCGAACCTCCTGCGTGCAGGGCATCAGAAAATTCGTTCAAATGCATGCTTAAATTTATCTATAAAACTGTCCCTTAAATTTTTTCAAAATACTTAAATTCCCAATTACTGTGTCAACAAACCTACTTTTCGCGAATTTCTACTCATATACAGTTCACACTCATCAGATTGTTTTCAATGGATAGCGTTGCTTTCATGCAAACAAATGTTTCCAGTATTAGATTTGTCTCCTTTGTAGGAAACTAAACTTACTTTGGATAAATTTAAGATTTAATGTTGATTTTGTCTCAATGTTCGCTACTCATAACTAACTCATACAGAAGACAATCAATCTTCCTCATGCTCTACACAAGACACCCGGTTCCTTCATTTTTTCCACTTTTCAGATTTATTCTGAGACAAGGTAAAATAAATTCTTCAGAAATTGCGGCAGTTGCACCTCACAATAACAATCATTTCTAAAAGAATCCATTTAGTAAACAACCTTTTAATTCAACAATTTCAACATCCTATTGAAATAAAGATTTCAACATAGAAATACGCTATCCCCAAGGCCTAAGTAAATATACTACATGTATATATCTGCAGATGATGAAAGTATGCTATCAACTATCAAGTTTTACTACTAGTTTTGACTGGATTGGAAAGGTGGCAGCAAAGTTACACAAATAATCTGTCTGTATATACTTATCTTCTTCTTTTGTTCATTGAAGTTATCGATAATTACACCAATGAAAAGATTGAGCGTAAAAAACGACCCAAAAATGATGAAGAATACGAAGTAGAGGTACATAATAATGCTGATTTCCCGAATCGGTTGTTCATTTTCCTGTAATGGCAAAAAAAGGATAAAATGCTGTTAAATGCGTTTAATAATAACTTAAAATCTAAACAATTTAGATATT
The DNA here is from genome assembly GCA_015478945.1 of Trachelipus rathkii. Taxonomy (NCBI): domain Eukaryota; kingdom Metazoa; phylum Arthropoda; class Malacostraca; order Isopoda; family Trachelipodidae; genus Trachelipus; species Trachelipus rathkii. The sequence goes on from JABUQX010018305.1 coordinate 15,370, forward strand.
AATCCAATTTTCGTGCTCGTTGATGACTACCATCGAAAAAGAATTTGGCTTAAATTCTTATGAACTTTTTTTCCATACATTCTTTTTTTATATAGATTCCTTTTGGATCTACGCAAAAATATAAAGACCAAGTAAGTTTCCGCACAGGTCTCGAAACGTTTTTCAACATTGTGACCTTCCCACACATCAAGTTTCAAGCTTTGTTCTTTTAAAATTACTTAGCCCTAAACTTTAAGACCCACCTTTAGACCATTCTACACTCAACTTTATTTTTTGGGCATAAACTGCAACTACAGAAGATATTTTAAATCAAAAAAGATTGCATATCAGCAAATTTTTTTATTAAACGCTAGAAAAGAAAGATAATTTTATTGCAAATTCCACGTGGTTTTGCTTCGTAAAAAAAAAATTAACAAAACTAACTTTATTAACTACAGGTTAAAATCAGAAGTATTTACATATCGATGAAAAATAATATATTTCTAAAAAACCTGAAGAAGAACGAGTTTGGAATTTGAACACAAAAATATTGATTATACATAAGAAAATAATACCTTTCTGATATCTATAGCATCATTCATTATCGTAATCCATCCTTTCCACGTTGCTACTTGAAAGAGAGCGAGGTATGCCATTCCCACGTGATCGAAGTGAATCTCGGCATTCACCCACGAGTAATTTAGTCGATCGCAGGTAGTTTTGTCAGGTACTTCTTCTGCATCACACCTTACATCATCTCCGTCCTTACACTAAGGTAATTTTAGAAATATTTAGAGAAAGGACAGATTTCATAATCGTTCAGTAATTTTGCTGTAATGTTACTTATAATGCAATTAAATCAACGTATTCCTAACACTATTTATATTTTTCACTCTTTCTCTCTTTTATTTTGTTTCAGACGCATTTACCTTATGAAACCTTCCGTTGAACAGTTGGACACCCATAATGGCGAATATTAGCCAAAAAATAAGACACACCAACAACACATTGAAGATGGATGGAATGGCTTGAACTAATGCATTAACTACAACCTAAGATTAAAGGACTTAGTTAATTACTTCACTAAAGCAAAGCTTTGTTATGAAAAAGAAGTCTTTGATCATTAGTTAAAAAAATCTACTAATGGAGTTTTACTCAATCTAAAATACACATTGTATTTTGCTAGTTTTATTTTACAACTAATTGTAAAATAAAAAAAAAAAAAGAATATTTTTACTAAACTATATCAAAAAAGCAGATACAGCTAGTATTTGGCATAAACAAAAAAATAGGACACTAAATTTTTGTCAAGGACATTGTATGTTGGGTGTAATGCACTTCTGAACATCAACTTACCCTCATGCCTTGCATCCTTGACATGGCTCTTAGTGGACGGAGGGCCCTAAGTGTTCTCATTGTTTTGAAGGCTTGAATCTTACCAGCGCCAGCTAGGGTCGCTACCAAGTTTATAAGAGATACCTGTAGGAGAGCAGAAGCATATTATTGTTCTTTCCACATTAATTAGTTTAGCCTGGAAAATAAGTAAGTTTAAGACAGAAATAAAGTGACACACAAAGGAGTATGTAGAGAGCGCTTCTCACTCAAAATTATTTATTATTATTATTATTATTATTATTATTATTATTATTATTATTATTATTATTATTATTATTATTATTATTATTATTATTGTTGTTATTGTTAGTTATTGTTATTGTTATTGTTATTGTTATTGTTATTATTATTATTATTATTATTATTATTATTATTATTATAAAAAGTTCTGAAATTCCGAGAATTACCATGACGATGAGGAAGTCGAGCCAGCACCACGCATTTGTGAAGTACTTGACAAACCCAAGAGCCACCCACTTGATTAACATCTCTATGAAGAATATGACAGTAAATATCCTGTCCATATAGTAAAGAACATCCTGAAGGACGGGTCGGTTTTTAAGGTAAACATCTTCTAAAGCCAACGCCAAAGAAGATATTAAGATCATAGTGATTACAGCAGTCTCAAAATACTTATTTTCTATTAGTTGATACGTTTTCAAGCGTAAATGTGCCCAAACCTGCCAGTATTGAGAGTCTGGATCCCCCTATATATATATATATATATATATAATATATATATGTATTATAATATAATATAATACATATATGTATGTATATGTATATGTATATAATATATATATATAATAATATAATAATATATATATATATAATATATAACTCTTTCTTTCTTATATTAATAATATGTAATATATATATATAGCATAATATGTATATATATATATATATAATAATATATAATAATAATAATAATAATAATAACATAATATATATATATATAATATATATATATATATAATATATAATAATAATAATATATATATATGTAACTTTCTTCTATATATATATATATAATATATATTACTGTCCTCCCCAGGAGGTCCCGGTCTTGTAGAAAACCACGACCTGTCAGTGGACTCAGCATGCATCTTCTCCGCTCGGCTCTGTCTTCCCACATTCTTCTCTCTTGTATTTCCTCCACCACAGGCAGCCCACATCTCATCAACGAATCTTGCAACAATTCCCTCTTTCTCTTCCTTGGTCTTCCTCTGGGTCTTCTTCCATCCGGCATCCACTCCCATCGTTTCTTCGCCAGCCTGACTTCCTGCATCCTTTCCAAATGTCCCTACCATCTGATTCTTGCCACATCTATCCTCCTCACCATAGGTGTCACTCCGACTTCCCTTTCTGACTCTTTCATTCCTTATTCTATTTTTCTTAGTCTTTCCAATTATTGCTCTCAAGATCTTCATCTCCGTTGCCTGTGTCCTACTTTCATGCCTTTTGGTAGTACACCATGTCTCTGCTCCGTATAGCAATATAGGTGCTAACACTCCTTCGTAAATACTTCTTTTCACCTCTACACCCATATATTGGTCTTTCATAAAAGGATACACAGCCTTTGCCGCTTTTTCCCAACTTCTTTATCCTATGCGTCTCTGCATCACACCCTCCTTCCTCTGTATATATTCCACCCAGATATTTAAATTCTTTAACTTTCTTCAAGCTTTCTACATTTATCATGATCTCCCAACCCTCCTCCCCTTCTCTACTCACCATCATCACTTCTGTTTTCTCAGTGTTCATTTGTAGTCCCTTTGCTCCAAGTTTTTCCGCGAAACATCTCGTAATTCTTTCCATTCCTTCTCTACTTTCACTCCACACCGCCAAATCGTCCGCATATGCCATGATGTCTCCCTCCATCTCCCCCACCTCCTCTTTAACCTCCTCAATAACTTTATCAATATAAGCTATTAACAATAAGGGTGACCATACGCTTCCCTGTGAAGAAAAGGGGTAAATGAGAAATAAATAAGTATTTTTATATGGTTTGGTCATGGAAAGGATGAATGATAGTCGGATGGTTAAGCGGATGTATAGTGGCAAGTGTGTTGGGAACCGACCGGCTGGGAGACCGAAGAGAAAGTGGATTGAGTCGGTGAACGAATGTCTGAAGGAGAGAAATGTGTTTGGCAGAGGCGAGAATAAAGGTGCATAATAGGAGTGAATGGCGGGGTTTTGGGCATCGTTGTGGCCCACAGGACAAGGATGAGGCCACCCGGTGACTTGATTTACCATAGTGAGGGTCCGTCACGGTCCCATGAAGCTCTAGGGTGGATTTTCTGTCAGTGACGAGTTCTCACTAATTAATGGGGGCGGTAAGGCTGGGCTTTCCTTTCGACTTTTGTCATATTCTTCTACTGCTTTTCTTTTCCGATGCATGACACGCACCTTACCCCCAGTCTTGGGGAAAAGAGGTAGATAAAGAAGAAAGAAGAAAAAAAAAATATATATATATATATATATATATATATATATATATATATATATATATATATATATATATATATATATATATATATATATATATATATCTATATATATATACTATATATATACTATATATATATATATATATATATATAAGTAAACGTAGATAAGAATAGTAAGGTTATGGTTGTGAGAGTGAGGACAGTCCTCAGTGTGAAGTTATGTTAGATGGTGAGCAGCTGGAACAAGTGTCTGAGTTTAAATATTTGGGGTATGTGTTGGATGAGAAAGGGAACGGATGATGCAGAGTGTAGTAGGAAGGTGTGAATGGCAGGAAGGTTGCTGGTGCAATTAAATCATTGAGTGTGCTATGGTTTTGCTTGAAGTGGAGGTAGAGTCTTATGAGGGGTATGTTGTTACCTGTATATTTATTTTGTGGATCGCTTATAGTATTCATTTATGAATTATGAGACTAAATGTTCCTAAACTTTCTGTAACGCAAGATGTTCAGACTCGCTGGAGTACTAGTTTATACATGCTTAAGAGGAATGAACGTATTAGAGAGTTGTGTGGTGTGAAGAAAGGGGTAAATGAGAGAATAAATGAAAGTATGTTGAAATGGTTTGGTCACGTGGAAGGGATGAATGATAGTCGGTTGGTTAAGCGGATGTATAGTGGAGAGTGTGTTGGGAATCGACCGGCTGGGAGACCGAAGAGAAAGTGGATTGAGTCGGTGAACGAATGTCTGAAGGAGAGAAATGTGAGTTTGGCAGAGGCGAGAATAAAGGTGCTTGATAGGAGAGATGGCGGGGTTTGTATGGGGGCATGGTTGTAGCCCACCTCTGCCAAGGGGATGAACCCTTACATTGACGATTTACCATAGTGAGGGTCCGTCGCGGTCCCATGAAGCTTTAGGGTGGATTTTCTGTCTGTGACGAGCTTTCACTAATTAATGGTACAGAGGGGGCGGTAAAGGCTGGGCTTTTCTTTTCGACATTAGTCATACTCTCCCTACTGCTTTTTTCTTTTCGATGGCAGCTCCTTATAATCTTAGGAAAATAAGGTAGGTGAAGAAGAAATATATATATATATATATATATATATATATATATATATATATATATATATATATATATATATATATATATATATATATATATATACATATAATTTTGCAGTTTAAGCAATATAACACTAGTAGGCTGAAAAATGTTTGTCTCGAAATTACATACCACACACATTGGGCATCTCTGGTAGCAGCTTTCTTTGAAACAATCGGATGGGTAATCCAAAGCAACGTCGCTTCCAGTGTCCATCATGGGCCGCATTTGATCGTCACCTTCCTCGTCCTCATTGTAGTCTTCTTCGTCGCTTTCTTGATAATCTGTAACATAAAAATATAAAATAGCATGGGATTGGGGAGAAAAATTTAACACCAAAATATTGAGAGACAAATTAAAATTTACTTTACATAAGCACATCAAAAGCTTTAGAACCCTTTCCTTGAGCTATTTTGTACGGCAAATTTTGAAAAGTCATCAAAACATTTTAGTTTCCAATACCTTGTATATAGAAGCTTTATAAAAGTTTAAAAAGTTTAGGGAAGATAATTTGTTTCTAACAATGATAAATGAGCCCATTGAATTATCTGCAACCTACCATCATCCAGATCTTCCTTACTGGCGTCCCTTTTCTCCTCACCATCATCCAGCGTTTCCGCTGAGCCTTTATGACTACCGTTGTGACTATTAAGTTTCCTATTTTTGTGTGAACCAAGGGAGGTGTTGCTGATATTATCACAGTCCAACATCACCAATTTCTTCATGCTAGAATTTTCTCTTATATCTAGATTGTCTTTCGCTCCTATAGAGTTTCCAATATGTTTATTCACGTTATTTAGAGATGGAGAAGTTGTTTTAAGTTTCCCGTCTGCAGGAAAAAGGTTTATCTTACAGCAAAGGCAAAAGCTTTAATTTGTTAATGGATTAAGGGGAGATATAAATTAAGCTAAGTTTGTAAGCTGTTTATAATTGTTAATACATCAGTAACATTATTGAGCATTTAGATGTTAGAAAGCCATGAAGCCTTTCAACAAAATCATATATATATATATATATATATATATATATATATATATATATATATATATATATATATATATATATATACATAAAGCCTTATAAAAAAAAATATATATATATATATATATATATATATATATATATATATATAAAACTTGCTTTTAACGTGCTTTATCCCCTTCTCAGAGGGTAACACGGGGGGACTACAGGAAATCGAACTTTAAGGCCGGCTTTCCCAAAGCAGCGCCACACGTGTTGCAGCCATGTTTTAATTCTTGCCCCAGGAAGATAAAGAAACTCAGACTGCTACACGCGGAGTGAATCCGCGTCTTCTCGCATGACAGTCAGCTGAGCGTCAACCTCCTACGCCACGGAACGTTCCACATGCCGCCGCGCCGCGCGCGCACTATGTATATGCTGTAACATATATATATAGCAACCATAACCTTATATATATATTTTATATATATACATATATATATATATGATACTATATACTCCTATAAAGCGTGATTGAATGTACTTTAAAAGCCAATGATAAAGTTTCAAAGAAAGATGTTTGGAATTATATAAGGAGGAAAAAGGAATACTAAAAGATGCATACGTAGGAGAAAAAAGAGGTAAATGAACAGTTTGGAAGGAAGATGAATGGGGACTTGCAAGCGAAGATATTCTGGAAGGAAGCGCGAAAGGTTAGGAAATGAGAATAGGGGACCCTGCTTAGAATAATGAATAGGGATGGTGCTTTTGTAACTGATGAAATGGATGTGAGGGGATTGTGGAAAGAACACTTCGAAAATCTGTATAATATTGACGGTAATGAAGAGGTGATAGTGAATGTGTGTGGGTTAGCAAGGAGGATGTAATGGGTAGAGTGAGAAAGTTGAAGAATGGTAAAAGTGAAAAAGTTGAAGAATGGTAAATCTGCATGTATAGATGAAATTACTGGTGAAATGATCAAGAACGGAGACGACATGGTGATTGATTGGATTTGGAAGTTGTGTAATAAAGCGTTTATATAGGGTATAGTTACGAGGGATTGGAGGAGAGCAGTAATAGTACCCTTATATAAGGGTAAGGGAGATATGGGGAACTGTAAGAATTATAGGGAAATTAGTTTATTGAGTGTTGTAGGAAAGATATATGCTGGTATCAGGTATTTTGGTCGAAAGAGTGCGTCGAGTAACTGAAGGACTGATTGGTGAAGAACAAGGTGCGTCTAGGAGTGGTAGAGGATGTGTGGATCCAATCTTTACATTGAAACAAGTGATTGAGAAAATGAGGGAGAAGAAGAATAAATTGTATTTAGGTCTTATGGATTTGCAACAGGCGTATGATAGGATTAATCGGGAAGCTCTATGGCATTTGTTAGTGATATATGGTGTTGGTGGTAGGCTTCTGAATGGAATCAAAAGTATGTATGACAATAGTGAAGCGTGTGTAAGAATAATTGGTGTCAAAAGTGATTGGTTTAATATTAATAGCGGAGTGAGGAAGGAATGTGTTATGTCTCCTTGGTTATTCAGTTTGTATATGGATGGGGTTATGAAAGAATTAGAGATGGGGGTGGCAGGAAATGGTGTTAGAATGATGGAGAATGGAGGTGAGTGGAGGATGCCCTACCTTGCCATGCGGTGATTGATTTGGTTTTTGTGTGGCGAATCTGAATAGAGTTTGAGAGGATTGGTAGGGAGATTTGGCAAGGTGTGTAAAAGGAGGGGTTTGAAAGTAAACGTAGATAAAAGTAAGGTTATGGTTGTGAGTGAGGACAGTCCTCAGTGTGAAGTTATGTTAGATCGTGGGCAGCTGGAACAAGTGCCTGAGTTTAAATATTTAGGATATATGTTGGATAAGGGGGATATAGATACAGAGTAGTAGGAAAGTTGTGAACATGGCAGGAAGGTGGCTGAATTGCAATTAAATCGTTGGTGGATGTAAAGGGACTAAGTCTTGAGTGCGCTAGGGTCTTACATGATTGTATGTTGTTACCTGTGTTAATGTATAGTAGTGAGACTATGGTCTGGAATAAGAAGTATAGATCTAATGTTCAATGTGTTCAGATGGACAATCTTAGGGGCATGTTAGGTGTGAGAAATATTGATAAAATGAGGAATGAACGTATTAGAGGATTTATTATTGGTGTAAGATAGAGGTAAATAAGAAAGAATAAATGGAAGAAGTATGTTGAGATGGTTTGGTCATGCGGAAAGGATGAATGACAGTCGGTTGGTAAACGGGTGTATAGTGGTGAGTGTGTTGGGAATCGACCGGCTGGGAGACCGAAGAAAAAGTTGATTGAGTCAGTAAACGAATGTCTGAAGGAGAGAAATGTGAGTTTGGCAGAGGCAAGAATAAAGGTGCATAATAGGAGTGAATGGCGGGGTTTTGTAGGGGGGTATGGTTGTGACCCACCTGGGCCAGGGGATGAACCACACATATGCCCTAGTGAGGGTCCGTCGCGGTCTCGTAAAGCTCTAGGGTGGATTTCTGACTGCGGCGAGTTCTCACTAATAGGTATAGAGGGGGGCGGTAAGGCTGGGCTTTCTTTTCAACTTGTGTCATATTCTTCTACTACTTTTCTTTTCCGATGCATGTCACACCTTACCCCCAGTCTTTGGGGATAATGATGATGATGATGATGATGATGATGATGATGATGATGATATTATATATATATATATATATATATATATTTAGATGTACGTGCATTATTTTTTGATATCTAGAAAAAAAAGTAGGGAGGTAGATATATATATATATATATATATATATATATATATATATATATATATATATATATATATATATATATATATATATATATATATATGAAATAATAAATGGGATATTTTCAGTGAATTTTGATTAAGACTTTGGTTTTCCATGGGCCATGCCCCTTCCTGTCTACTTACGTAACCGTACCCTATATACCCAATTTCGTTTATTTTACCTCCATATTTAGTCCTGGAATTGGTTGTGAAAGGGAGAGAACATAATTTTTAAGTTATATCCAAGGCTGACTAATGAAATGTATAATTTCTTACCAACAATATCCACTCCATCCATTGGTAAGTCAACATGAGTTATAGCTTTCACAGTTTTCTTTCCTAGTGCACCATCAGCTATTACTTCGTCAGGTTCTTCTCCTCTGGTATCTGCGAGTGGGCGAATGACAACTAAATCACTAGTCATGAAATGTTCTTTTTTCATTAAAAACCTATTATCCAACAATACTCTACGTATTATTATAATACTATAACTTTTACAACTATAAAAATTTCCCTCTATTTTAAACCTCCATTAAATAAATAAAAAAAAAAGAGAGAGAAACCTGCAGCTTTAATCAGAATTACAAGGGAATAACAAGGAACCTAGCCCGGATTGAAGTCTGTAATTCTAATTCTGCGCTAAAAATCATCATCAAAATTTTTAATCCTTTATAGTTTGAGTTATCAATATTGCGATTACTAATACTATCAGAGTAGATACTAGGTACCCTAGGGAGTTTGAGTAGTCTGTCAAATGTGTGATAGTTTAACTATTAGATGAGTAAATTGTGGTGTTTTCTGGTTAGCATGGAGTGTGACAAGATGGTCTTATTGATTTTTTGTCGTCTGTAATTGTAATATTATTAAAGTGCAAGATTTTCAAGCAAGAAAAACTAAAGAACCACATAGAGGAAAAATATTCTCTCTAGTACCAATTTCAAATATCCAATTTCTATAACTTGTGCACAAACATGTTGTTAAAATTAATACAGGAAAAAATTTTTTACCAATATAAATTTAGGTTTAAATTCTACATCATATGATGGACATCAAAGAATAAAAGGAACGGATATGCTGGAAAACCGTATCCAATGGTCGAACTACAAAAACAAATGCTACATATTGACCACTTGGGGAGTCCTTTGAAGATATCAATGGCAACGAAACAAGGTCCGAACCAATGTTAAAATACGAATTTAGGCGAGGCAACATCAGTGTAGAAGTAAAAATAGCGTTCAATGAAATTATTTTTTGTGATTTTATAAATGATTTGTGGAATTTACCAATGAGTATTGAATAATGGATCTTCTTATTCTTTTCTGTTAGGTAGAGAAAATGATGAAGATGGAAGGAGAAGGGGAACAAAAATTAAGCTAAGTAAAAAGGTTCAAGTAATAAAGATTACTTAAACCAGTAGTCGTAGTTGATAGGGAAAATATTATTGATCAAAAATAATAATGACTTATGTTCTTTTCTTTTAAGGGGATTGATGAAATATTGATGTGAATATTATCGTAAGTCACGGTTCTACATTCGTGTAATCTTTTTAGTATATTAATTAAATATATGAGTAAAATGTAATTCAAAGTTTAAATGAATGAAGAAGTAGAGAGAAGACGAGTACACGGAACTTAATCTCAAGTTACTGGAAAAGTTTTATCATTTTTGGCCATATCTGATACAATTTCGCAGGAAAGCAGATTAAACCCTTTAGCACTGCATCTTTATATTTTATGGTATTTATTTACCATCTGTTTTGCTCTTTCTTTGATAGTTGTTTTTTTAATTTAAGAAAGTATATATAATGGATAACTAGAGCTTTTTATACGGCAGCAGTAAAAGGAATTATTTGTATAGAAAATAAATAAAATGGGATATTTTGTACATAAGTTTGAAAAAAATGCCAATTTTGGGTATTTTATTCTTTTTAAAGTTACGATTGCCCTTTATTAAACTATCAGCTGAAGGATGAGAGAGAGGTAGAAAAGCTGGGACAAAAATTTATGGTGTGATTTGGCTTATAATTGAAGTAAATTTTTGTCGCTAACCTGGTGTTTGGTTACTTATTTGATTAGTAATTTTTGCACGTAGATGTTTAAGTCCATTAAGAATAGATCTCTTAACCCAACGTTTAAACCTTGCAATCCTGTCAAATGCTTCTGCAAGCTTGTTCGTATCACCGTCGCTCTGTGGTGCTGAAAGATTTGATGCACCAAAACTGCTGAGCAGCAAGGCTAAGAAGAGATTCAAGACCTGAGGACGAATGACAATATCATTTCAAGTGACCATGTTACTCAAAAATCATTACACTGCATGTAATATTAATCAATACAAACAAAAATATACTTACTACTAAGTTTCCAATGACAACGGTGGCTAAGAAGAATGGGACGCAAGACAGTCTCCGACATGCATGCAAATACATACTTTCAATCCATTCTCCACATAACACACGAAAAACTATCATAAAAGAATGCATGAAATCTGTGAAGTTCCATCTCGGAAGTTGGCCATCCGGACTATCGCGAAAACGGTGGACATTATCTAATAATAATAATAATAATAATAATAATAATAATAATAATAATAATAATAATAATAATAATAATAATAATAATAATAATAATAATATTTAAAAGGGAGTAATAATAATAATAATAATAAGTAATATTAATAAATATATATATATATATATATATATATATATATATATATATATATTTATATATATATATATATATATATATATATATATATATATATATATATATATATATATATATATATATATATATATAAAGTATATATATATATATATATATATATATATATATATATATATATATATATATATATATATATATATATATATATATATATATAATATATATATCTTCTTGATAGGTAGGGTCTGCAGGAGTATGACCAATGGTAATAACGCACACCCGCGCCATATATATATATATATATATATATATATATATATATATATATATATATATATATATATATATAAAACTATATTTTTTTAATATATATATATATATATTTTTATATAGATATATATATATATATATATATATATATATGGTAAGTGTTTGTATTACTGACTTGAGTTTGTACATAGTATATTAAAATTATAAACATTTCATTTACAAAAATTGTTTTAAAAAATTATTTTCACTAAAAATATTAATACTAACGCTCTGAAATCATAACAATTCGGCTTTTTCCGTTCGTGTAGGGATGAGAATCACTGTTGGAATGCGTTTCAGATTATCGATACATCGATATCGATATTATTTTTATAATCGATTTTTCACTAATTTCGAGAATCGATATTATAGACAAAGTGTACGTAAATATCAAAAGAAAATAAAAAAAAACAATATCTGTGCGTAATATACAATAAAAAAAAGTACAAATTAATATCATAAAAATAAGAAATATATATATA